>PITA01009750.1:0-75707 GCA_004023965.1 Spilogale gracilis
AAACTGAGGGACTCGGAGGGAGGGGGGTGGAGGGATGGGAAAGCCTGGTGGTGGGTACTGGGGACACCTAAAGCGGGGAGCACTGGGTGTGGGGAATGGGGAATGAATCTTGAAACACTGGGAAAAAAAAATTTAGTAACAATAAAAAAAAAAATTAATTAATTAATTTAAAAAAATGTAAAAAAAAAAAAAAAAAAAAGAGTCAGACACCCAGATTACTGAGCCACCCAGGTGCCCCTCACCTTAACTTTTGAAGGATAACTTCAATGGGCATAGAATTCTATATTAGCAAATATTTTCTTTCAGCACTTTGAAGATATCATCACATTGTCTTCTGGCTGCCATAATTTCTGGTGAGGGTTTAGCTGTTAATCTTAATGCTGTTTCTTTGAAAGTACATTTTCTTACATGTACATTTTCTCCTCTTTGGCTGCCCCACAATTTTTTTCTTTTTATCTTTTGTTTCTGGCCATTTTACTATGAAGCGCTTAGATATATGGTCTTTTTTGCATTTACCTTGCTTAAGGTTCATAGTTCTTCTTGAAACTATAGTTTGTTTTCATCACTTTCATAAAATCCTCGATTATTATTTCTCCAAGTATTATTTCTGCCCCATCGTCTCTCTCCTCTCTTTCTGGGATTTCCCATGGCATATATGTTGGACCTCTTCATCATGCTCTATCTCTTACACTCTTTTCTGAACTTTACACTTTCATCTTTAGTCTGGGTATTTCCTCACTTCAGATCACTATTCTCTGCACGTGGGTCAAATCTACTATTAAACCCATATTGTGTTGCAATTTTCAGTTCTAGAATTTTCCTTTTTCTTGCTTGTAGATTCCAATTCTCTGCTGAAATTCTCTTTCTCATTGAACTTCCTGAAAATGTTAATTATTTGTTTTAAAATCCATTATGCTTGTTCTAAGATCAGTGTTTTGGGAGCATGTAGATGGCTCAGTTAGTTAAGTGTCCAAATCTTGATTTCAGCACAGGTCATGATCTCAGAGTCGTGAAACTGAGCCCTGTGTTGGGCTTTGTGCTGAGTGTGAAGCCTCTTTCTCTCTCTCTCTACCTCTCCTTCTGCCCCTCCCAACACAATCTCTCTTAAGAAAAAAATTATAGAAAAAGATCTGTGTCTTTTGCAGGTTGATTTATATTGTTTTTTCTCCATGTTTTCTGTCATGTAGTCCTGTTACTTGAAATGACTTATATACTTGAAACTTAATAATAGCGTAACTATTTCCTATGTAGGCCCTTAACTCCACTCACTTCTCTAAATTTGGTTCTCTTTTTTTAAGATTTTATTTTCTTAAGTAATTGCTACACCCAATGTGGAGCTTGAACTTACAACCCCAAGAACAAAAGTCACATGCTCCACCAACTGAGCCAGCCACGTACCCCTAAATTTAGTTTTCTTAACATTTCCCTCCTTACTTGGGGCACCTGGGTGGCTCTGGTGGTTAAGCGACTCCCTTCGGCTCAGGTCATGATCCCGGAGACCGGGGATCAAGTCCCACATCAGGCTCCCTGCTCGGCAGGAAGCCTGCTTCTCCCTCTCTCACTCCCCCTGCTTGTGTTCCCTCTCTGGCTGAGTTTCTCTCTGTCAAAATCTTTAAAAAAAAAAAAATTTCCCTCCTTACCAAGTGACACTTTTATGGAATTCTAACAAGTTTATATCCTAGTTCTGTAAACATAGAATAACACTGCTATACTTCTTTCCCCATAGCATCCAAAATTGTATCTGGTTCCTCATGAACCAATCTCAACTTTCCCACTCTTATCCTCGTATAGCCTACAATCCAGCAAAGTTGAACCAGTTACCATCATTTGTTGCCCTATTTTTAATTGTTTGTTGCTCTGTTTTTCTACCCCATACCATATTTCAGCATGTAGGGTACCCCTACTCTCATATTCACCTGCCCAAATCCTATTATCTAAGTCCCAGATTAAATGGCCTCCTTCATAATTAAACCCTGAACCTTCAGAATTTGTATTAGCCCCATCTTTCTCTGAACTCCAAGAATCTTTTATTGGAATGTTATTTATGCCTACGTCCTATATCCACCAGCAGCTAATTGAGGATGGTCAATATTTCTGTCTTCCAAGGATCCATTCTCCCTTCTAGTGGCATAGTTACATGTTCAACTGATGTTCCCCTCAGGATACACTTCTCTTCACTCTCTGACTAGGTGGTTCTTTTTTGTTTTTTTTAAGATTTTATTTATTTATTTGACAGAGAGAAACGCAGCTAGAGAGGGAACACAAGCAGAGGGACTGAGAAAGGGAGAAGCAGGCTTCCCGCCGAGCAGGAAGCCTGATGTGGGGCTTGATCCTAGGTCTCCAGGATCAAGACTTGAGCCAAAAGCAGTTTCTTAGCCACCTGAGCCACCCAGGAGCCCCTGTCTAGGTGGTTCTAATAAAAACTCCTACCACTAGCTCACAGAACCTGCAGGCCTTAGCCAAGAAATCTGTATGGAATTTGGAGAATGGCTAAATTTGAAGGATGTCACACTATGCCATTTCTCTACCCACACTCAGAAGAGAAGCCTAGTGGAGGACAGTAGGAGAAGGAAAGGAAATGGGAAGTAGGGTAAATCGGGGAGGGAGACAAAACATGAGAGAATTTGGACTCCGAAACAAACTAAGGGTCTTGGAGGGGAAGGGGTTGGGGGATGGGTGAGCCTGGTGGTGGGTATTGAGGGCAGGTATCATGGAGCACTGGGTGTGGGGCATAAACAATGTATCTTGGAACACTGAAAAAAGTAAATTAAATTAAAAAAAAAAAGAAGAAGAAGAGAAGCCTAGAAGGCTCTAGATAGATCTTGCCTTCTCCTCCTCTTTGACCTTTTTTCTGTTATTCTTCTCCACCTGTCTACTTCAGCCACACTGGCTGCTTTGATTCCTCAGACATGACAGGCATAATTTCATCCTAATGCCTATACTACTCTATCCGGTCCCTCTGCCAGACAAGCCTTCCCCAGACATCCATTCGACTGACTCCAAACAGGGACTAAAAGAATCCGGGCAAATCTCACTTCTCAGCAAGGCTTATCTGGAGCCCACCTTTACTGTTGGCACACACCACCCCCTCAGCCTCCCTGATGCCCCTCACGCTTTCATTTTTCCAGATCACTTCTCTAACGGACCCTATAATTTGCTTATTCTTACCTTTACTTACATTTACATCTATACACACGGGAATCTAAGCTCCCAGGGGCAGGAAATCTTTGCCTGCTGGGCCCACTGATATCTCCAAAGCCCTCACACAGTGCTTGGCTCAGAGAAAGCATGGCATAAATACCCACTGACTGTTGCATCAATGAGGAATTAGTCCTCATTTCTAGGAGCAGCAACCTTGTGTCACAGCTCATTTGGGTACTTGAAAGATGCTGATGCTCAGGTAGGGTGAGTATTCTGTGAAAGTCTCAACTTCAGGGGCTGCTTCAGCGATGTCTGCTCTTGTGGGTGGGGACACCCCCTTGCTCTGCAACCACCATGCAGATCTCTTTTAATCAGGCAGAGAAATCAAGTCAGGGAGAAACAGACTTCAATCAAACCCTGGGAAATTGAGATTGAGCTATATCCTCTAAGTAAAATGAATGTGTCAATATGTAGTGAAATAAATCTGGGGGCCAGAGTAAATCAGAAGCTCCATGTGGCTCAAATGGCCTCCTGATGTCAAAATGTAAATGTTAACCAAAGATGTCATGCTTTTACACTTCACAGACCCTTTTGGGTCTACTATTTCACATTATCTTCATAATGACTCTAAGAAAGCCATCATCCCCATCTTAGAAGATGAGGAACTGGTGCTCTTGGAAATGAAAAGATAACCCAAAGCCAGACAGCCATGGGGTGATGCTAGAAGACAGATCTCATGACTCAGCATAGAAATTTTCCCACTGGGATGTCTGAAGCCCAGGGATGTATGGGGGTGTGCCTGGAAGACCCAAAGCCAGAGCACAGATACGGCATACATCCCCAGAGCACTGATTTTGTCCTGGGGTTCACAGAAATAAAAGGTGTTGAGCTCCTGGGTGTTCAGTCAGTTAAGCATCTGCTTTTGGCTTGGGTCATGACCTCAGGGTCCTGGGACTGAGCCCCATGTCAGGTTCCCTGTTCAGAATGGAGTCTGCTTCTCCCTCTACCTCTGTCTCCCCCACCCCCACTCCTGCTGTCTCTCTTGTTCATGCTCTCTCAGATAAATAAATAAAATCTTTTTTAAAAAAGAGATAAAGGGGGTTATTCTTATATTAAAACAAACATGGGTTTTGTATAAAGGACAATGCAAAATATTTGCATGAATTTTAAAAATTAAACAACACAAGCTTCCATATTTATAGAAGGCAGCTTAGACCTCTGTAGCACCCTCCCCCAACCCCTGCCTGGCTCTTATATTAACCAGCTGTGCGGCTTTGGACAAGCTACTTACCCTCTCTCAGCCTAAATTGGGGATATGAAAGAAAATAATACCTTCCTCATAGACTTATTGTTAAGAACATTAAATTAAGATACGTAAGAGAAGTCCTAAAAACAGACCCTAACATAGGGCAAAAGAATGAAAACATTTTTTATTTATCATTATAGTGTTGCAATATTAAAAAAAACATATGGGAAGCAAGAAGCAATCACCCCATTAAAGTCCCCAATGGGGTGTCCAATGTAAGGTTTCACTTGCAAAGAGGAACAGGAAAAGACTTAGAGAATACAAACAGCAAACATGATTACAGGGTAAAAAGCAAAATGTTTCAGAAAGGTTAAAGGAACCAATTTTCTTTGAACTTGAGGAAAAAAGAGCTGAGTGTCTTGGAACCTTCACGAAGTAAAGAGAAGGCTGAACTATTGACCACCTTCTCCAGGGCAGCAAGGGGCGCTCCACAGACCCCTGCTGGGATGGGGAAGGGAGGAATGATTAGGCATCGGGATATCTGCGTGGCTTTGGGAATCCTAGAATGGATGAGAGAGAAGTGGAACCCATTTCGCTGAAGACTTCCTTGGAGATCCTAGAATACAGGACACTGGTGCATGGATGAAGAGGAGCTGATTGTGGAAGCAGAAAGCTTGGCCATTGGGAGGGTAAAGTTTGAGGCACCAGGAGTCCAAATCCTCACGTTATCTTCTTCACCGGCCCTGCCTGGCTACCCCGTGGTCCAGTTTTACTTACTGTGTTGTGTTAAGCCATTTATGGCTCCAGAGGATGAATGGTACCCCCAAGGCATTATCTGTTCAGTCATTAAGTCTTAAATGCTAGACCTCATTAAGTGAGCCTCCGCCAACCAGGAATACCCAGGAAAGGGGCACATAACAGGTATGTTGTGAAACTGCAATAAGAGAAAGGCAAAGGACCACCGGGGAGGGGCCTGGCAGTCCTGAAAAGAGCTCGGCTTGGAGCAGAGAGAGGCCAGGAGATAAACCTCATTTCCTCACAAACCCTCCACTCACCCTGCTTTCAGGAGGCTCTGTCTCCTCAGGGGAGCTCAAGGAAGACAGGGACTTTGTCTTGGTGACTTTATTCCTGGGTCTAAGAGAGGGTGGTGCAGCAACCCCCACACGGGCACACTCTCCAGGCGAGCTCTGCAGCTGCAGCTGGGACCTCTACATCCCCGGGGCCTCCGTCTAGACTGTGCTTCGTCACTGCCTGCTCCAAGGCTTCCAGTTCCAAATATGAACCACAGACATACTCTGAGACCATCCTGTCCTCCCACCCCCTTCAGCCCCTATCTCTCCAACATTTCTCCATGTCTCATCCCCATGAAGGCCCCTGCTGCCCTCCTCCCTGCCCCTGTTTCTTCCTCTCTCAGATCTCCCCTACCCTTTCAACCCTTCCCCCCGCCCCAGACATGGCCTGCCCATCCATCTTGTCTCCTTCTCCAGTCTGTCCTCCCTCCTACCCTGATATGTCCATCTTCTCCCTGGGTATCTGTCACAACACTTCTCCCACCCAGGTCTGCCTGGCTGTGTGCCCCTACTCTGTCCTCTGGCTCCATCCTCCTCACCCCTGTATCCCACATCTGGTGCCACACTGGATTCTCACTGTGTGGAGAGGGGCAAGACTATTCATGGAGCCTGAAAGTGGATGTCAATCGCCCACCCTAACATAAAAAAAAGGACCTGCTACATCATGGCTGTTCAATAAATACCTATAAATCAATACGCGAATGAATGAACACTAACTGAAAGAGTAATGTGATAACAGTGACACGGGCATGCATAAGAGTGGAGAAGACACCTGACATCCTCATCCCAGAATATTCTGCAGCCCACAGTAGTTCTCAGACGTGAGCAAACATGTGGGCGATTCCTGCTTTCTGGGGAGAGGGACCCTACAAGAGAGATCATGCCATCACCCAGGAGAAGCCAGAGTGATTGTCAAGCCTCGGGACTTGGCTGGCTGTTGTTTCTCATGGGGGAGAGAACAACGACCCTGAAGGAACAATGACACTCCATCTGCCCTAAGGTCCCTTGTGCCCTCAAAACTCCCTCTGGGCAAAACGTAAGAGAAACACAAGATTCATGTTATTCTGTCTTTCCTCGGGGGGCTATAAGTCCGTCGAAACCCTAGGCCAAGTCCCCTGTGATCAGTAAGTTCATCCTGCAACCTCATCCTGCAATGTACTCAGATGCGGGGCGAGGTGAGAACACTTGCTGTGAACAGAACCTGGCACCTGCCGTCTGTCTCAACTCAGGGACACCCAGGAATCCGGGAACATGGGGGAGGGCTGAGTGTAGGCAGTATCTGGGGCTTCCAGGAGCTGGGCCAGGAGGAGTCAGGGTTCCTACCAGGAGTGGAGGCTGAGGACAAGGGTCTATGCAAGGGTCTAGCCTCAAGGCTAGGAGACCTGGCACAGGTCTGCTGGGGTGGGTGTCCCCTCGCTGTTTGCACTACCTGGGCTCAGCCAGTACCCTCGAGGGCCTGGCCAGGTGAGACCCACCCACCTGCTCCCCACCCTCACACCCTTAGTGCTCATCTGAGCCACATCCAGGGACCCTCCCTCTGGGCAGGAAGCTGGGTGGGTGCAAGCAGCCCCTGAGAGGGGCCTCAGGGTTAGTCAGCATCATCCAGGACATTGCCCCCCTCCACCTGGGCTCCCTGAAGGAAATCAGCACTTATTGCCAGGCCCGGCTCTCCAAGCGGCCCTGCCGCATCAGGGCCCTCAGTTAACGCATTGCACACAGCGAATGTCATTAAGATACCCACCTGCCTGCCACACCCACCAAGCTCACCAAGGTGGCCTTCTGGCCCAAGCCAGGAAGCACAGGGGAGGAATCTAGGCATGAGGTGCTACTGCCCTCTGCTGGCAGCTTCCGGGTATTCCATGCTAATGCCAAAAAGGCCATAAAGGGCATCCTCCCTTCTCCCACTCATCCTTACCCTAGGGGACACACAGGACTGGCAGCTCCCACTGAGGCTGTGGAACTGGCTGCACCCAGGGAGTCAGTCATCTTACAGAGAGAGAACAGACACCACAGAATATGAGAGAGGAAGAGGAGCACCGAAAGAAGGAAACTCATCTACCTCCCCTGAGGAATGAGAGCCCCTTCCATTTACATCGTCCTTCACACGATGAAGAGAGCATGCATATACACTGGACAGCATGTCAAACAGGACAACCCCAAATGGCATGGCAGGGTAGGTATGGGTTCCTTCTGTTTTGCAGATGAGAAAGGTGCAGGCCCAGACGGTCGGTGTCCCTCACCCACAGGCACACAGCGAGGTGCGGAAAGAGATCCACAACACAGGGTCTGCCTTCCTTACCCAGAACTCTGACAGATAATATTAAACAAGTGTTTCTGGGCGCCTGGGTAGCTCAGTGGGTTAAAGCCTCTACCTTCGGCTCAGGTCATGATCTCAGGGTCCTGGGATCGAGGCCGCATCGGGCTCTCTGCTCAGCAGGGAGCCTGCTTCCTCCTCTCTCTCTCTGCCTGCCTCTCTGCCTACTTCTGGTCTCTCTGTCAAATAAATAAACAAAATATTTTTTTAAAAGTGTTTCTTGTCCCCTGCAGAACATCTGCAATCATGAGATATTGTGCTGAAAAAAGCACGGGCCCCACCACTAGATCTGACTTGTCCTCTGGCAACTGCCACCAGGCGCGGTCTGGGAGAGGCTAGGTCTGGTCACCATCTGCATTCTCTTAGGCTGAAATACACGCTCAACAGAGAAGAGCAAAGGTCTGAGAAAACAGAGCATCTTGGAACATGGAGACATACGCCCTCCCAGCATAACACCCTCCCAGCCTCCAAGGCTGCAGCTCAGATAATTTGCTTGCTTAACACCACACTCCTACTGCTTCCAACAAATGACTAGTGTGACCATCAAGAGAGAAGGCAAGGCCTTAGATAAAGGCAGCCAGGGGATCTGGGCTCACCGCATGCCCATATGCTTGTTGGTTTGGGGACCTTCCTCCTCTTGTCCCCTGGAGACAGATTATGCCCTGATCAGTGTCCCCAGCCTATCCACCTTCTCCCCATCCTCTCTGTTTCTGGTTGGTCTCTCACAACCTCCACCGTAGCCACTGCCCAGGACTACCCTCCTCCTTCCCTCCTGCCCTTCCCCTAGGCTATGGCCAGTGTCAAGGGTAGAGCTAGCCCTCCAAAGCAGGATTAAACTGATTGGAAAGAAGCAAGCACATCCCTCATCCTTGCTTCTGAGTCAGCCACAAGCAACAGCAAAATGCGTCCTCCGCTCTGGACCGAGGAGCAGGTGACAAATGGGCAACTTGTTCTTCCTCTGGATTTTTTTTAACGCTTAGAGAGGAGAGGAGGAATATTTATTAGTAAGGAAATGGGACTTGTCGGAGCCTATGAACGCCCCCACACATGTCTGCTCTCAAGGAAGAAGAAAGACAAGTTAAGAAATCTAAGACCCCTGATGAGCTATGGAGCAGTCTCTCTGGAAATAAAATGTGCACCCAAGCAGGGGCTCCAAACAGACGCTTTCACCAGCTAGAAAGGAGAGCTACCGGAGGAGAAAATGAAACCAGGTGCCCGCTGGTGCCCTCAGTCCTGGGTGCCCTGGGGCTCATTTCCAGCCCCAGTCTTTGCCTCCTTGAACAAGTCACACCATCCTTGACCCCCCTGCCACCCTGGGGTGAGTGGGCCTCTGGCAGCCTGCAGATGGGCCAAACCTGCCCCATGAAAGCCTTCTCGAAGGGACTACTTCCATGGAGACTCTGGGATCACTGCCGCCCACCCTTGGAGTATGCAGTCTCGAGGCAGGTCAGGCCTGTGAAGCTCTGTCCCTTGTGGCCTCATCTGTCACCCCTTCTCATCCTGTCCTGAAGGAGCCAGTGCCGACCTGATGGTGCTGACTCACTCACCTGCTCTCAGGGACCACCCTCCATGTGCCGAAACAGTGCTCAGCCCCATGGGGTCTGAGAGATGAGCAAGACCCTACCTTTGTCCTCACAAAACTTTCATGCTTGAAAGGGATGGCCAACAATAAAAAGTCACATTTCTATCTCATGTAACTGCTCAGAAGAGTGTTTATGTAATTATCTGATTTTCGAGACCTAATGGCCCTGGGTAAGAGCTGGGTTTCAAATCTCTGCTTCACAGAAGAGGAAAGAGTCTCACAGAGATGAGTATGACTTTTAGACTTCTGCTCAAAGTTCTTGTACTCTATCACCCCTAATGGATGGCAAGGCAGGGTCTTTCTACTGATTCCAGGAATGGGACGGTGTGATGAGCCCCCCACAGAGACAGGACCACTGGGGTCCTCAGATCTGAGGGTGCACAGCCATAGGGTATGGGACTTTCTGCCTACATGAGAGCATCTCCCAAACCAGGTGTCCTCTCCAAAGAGCATCCCAGACGAGGAAGAGGGACAGATAAGGCCTGTTTCTGAGCAATGGGCTAGAAAGAGACTGGCCAGTGAGACTGCCTGAACCAGGTCTCCCCTGGTGCTGCCTGGGCTCACCTTTTCAACAGCCCCCCATAGCACAACTTCAGCATCACTCTATAAGCCCAGGGGCTGGGAAATGTCCAGCTAGAGACTCTGTCTTAGGGAGAAGGAGAAGACTCAAGTTTCCTCCCTGATCCTGTATCTTTCTGATCACTGTATCTTTCTGACCACCCAGCCCCCAATCACGGCCAGGGACCTTCCCGGAAACTGCAGCCAGTGCCACTTGAGCCTCATATGTGGGTCTCTCCCTCCCTCTGGTGGACGGACCACAGTAGTGCAGCTACATCCCAGCACAACAGGGATACAGAAATCTCCTTTTATCCTACCACCTCTCGGACCTTTCCTTTTTTCCACAGGATGCTGTACCTGGATGGGGGTCAAAAACCCTGATCTCTGCTCCCAACTCCCATTCCCCTCACATCCCCCTAAAAATGAGAACCAGCTCCTTTCTGACCTCAGCACTGTCTGGCTCAGTATCCGGGTCCTTCCATGTGGTTGGTGCCCTCCCCTGCACCGTGAGCCCTTCTCCCCAGATCTCCTTGCCCATACCTCATTCCTGCAATCTGTTGTCAGTCTGGTCTCCTTGCCCACGGAAGGCTCTGACCTTGGGGAAGGGGTGCCCTGGCCCCAGATGCCCAGCTGTGACCACCAGCTTCAAAGCCCCAGGATGCCAGTTGCTGAGCCTCTGCTTCTCTAGGTTGACTTGATTTGCTGCTTGGCCCCAGTTCAACCCACTTTAACCAACACTGACCTCGGTTTTAGCTGACACTGTGCTAGGAGCAGCGGGGACCAGATCAGTAAACTGGACATCGAGTAAAATGAACCAAGACCCTATGGTGACAGCAACCTGGGAGCCCTGAGAGGGAGGCCTTGTGGGGAAAGGGATCAGTCCTCACTGATGCATGAGCAGTTTCACCCAAGGGAAACAGTGTGAGGAAGCTGGCTGCAATGGTTGCCACCCACTGAGCACTGTCTTTACCTACATTATCTTCTACCCTGGTCCTAGCCCTGAAGTTCAATCATAATCTGATGATGGAACCTCAGAGCATTAGAGAAGTTTGTCCCACTTCCCACAGCTAGAGAGCTATTTGAACCTGATCTCACGTTGCTTGCACCATATTCTGTTCCTTTTCTGGCAGAAGGCAGAGTAGGAACAAACACATAAGGGCATGGAAGTGTTGGCACACTCAGGAATGAAGAGTATTTCCCTACAGGCTGGGACAAAGCTTTGTGAGAACAATTTTGTAGTAGAGGGAGGTGGTATGACTTAGACTTTCAGAGATTTGCAGATGAAAATGGTAAGACTAGGAGTGGTTGACCAGATGATCCTCAATAACTCTTCTCCCCTTCTATGATAACAGAACCTATTATCTTAACTCTTGGTCACTCTAAATAAAAACTACATTTCCCAGCCTTCCTTGCTGATGTAACCCATGGCTAGGGGATGTGGGCAGAGCCTATTGTCAACAACTTATAGGGGATGCTTTGAAAGAAAGGAGCATGCCTTCCCCTTCCTCCTTTACCTCCTCCCCCTAGCTGGACTGCAGATGAGCTGGTGAGATATATGGGATCACACAAACCCAGGAATAACAGAGCGGTGACAGAGAAGACACCGGCATCCACACACCACAGAACTGTCCGCTATCCCAGGACTGCCCGTGGTCAGACGGTTACTTGGGAAAGAGAAATAAACTGTCAGGTTTAAGCTGTTGTTATTTGTGATCTCTCTCTCGGAAGGGTCTCAGCCCGAGAGGATGAGTCCGAGGCCATGACAAGGAGGAAGAGAGGTGGGGGCGGGGGGGGGGGCGAAGATACTGGAAGAAACACTAACAGAACTTGGTATCTGACTGAATGTGAAGCACAAGGATGGAGGACGAGCATGGCATTAAGTTGACAGCAGAATGGACGTAATTTTAGACACGGTGTCCTTTCTCTTTATTATTTCACTTCGATATCTAACATCCTCCTCATCCATCTTCTCTTCAGGACCTCGCCTTTCCCAGATGCTAAGTCGCTTTGCCCAGACCTCTCGTGCCCTCTGTCCTTCACACATACTTCTCTCTCTGCCGGGACACCACCTGCAGCCCCACACCACCTTTGCCTGGCTGATCAGAGCTGCCCTGACTCCCCAGAGTTGGATGAGGTCCCACTGCCTGTACTTTCCCTGCGTCCCCTGTACTGTACTCCCTCTGTCTCAGCATGGACTGTCAGCATTGGCTTTCTAGTCATTTCTCTCATTTAGCCAGGAGCTCCTTGGGGACAGAGACCATATTCACCTTTGGATCCCCACTGCCCAGTACAGAGCCTGACACTTGATGGGCAGCCAAGAGATGTCATTGTGCAGGGTTTTCCTTTATCCTCACTCCTCAAAACCACCCTCTGGCTCCCCATTTACCACTCCCCCTCAGCAGTTCCACCGACTGAGTTATGTACAGCACTTACATGAAACAGAAGCAAAACAAGCCAGCAATGCCGGGCCGCCTGCAGCTGCCCTCACCATGCTGTGACTCTGAACTGCCATTATCAAAAGGTAACAGGCTTCTGCAGTCTTACTCCCCGTCTGGGCAGAAAAACATGACGCAAGTTTTCTCAAGATGTTTAACTTGAAATGTTCCGTACCTTAAAATTTAGGTCTCCATTTCAGAAATGATTCAGCCTTAGATGAAAGAAGACAAATGTCACTATTTTATCGAAAGTTACGTAACACCACGCATGTCAAATTTCCATTTACCTTTCCCTCTTAATGCAGCAAAATGATACCTTTATCACCACTCAATCAAAGGCTCACCAAGTCGGTGCAGGGAAACGGGGCTGTAGCAGTAATCACCGGATGCTTCCGCAACCCGTCACACCAATCTACTGCACAGCACTGCCGTATAAACACATGAAAGGCTTCCTCCATTTCACTCCCCATCATCAGCAGCCACAAGAGATATTTACTGACCGTCTGTTATATGCGGGACACTCTGCTAGGTGCGAGAAAGGAAAACTTGAAGAGAAATTTCCCAAGGACTTTGAAAAGGAGAGCATGTGCCCCTTAGAAGTAAGTTATCTGTCTCTGAAATGAGTCACAGAGTCATCTGTAAAAGGAGACAAATGCAATAGCTTTTATAAAGAAAAATGGTCAAGACCAATGTGCACTGTCAGATTGCTCTGTGTGCAATTTTTGCCGAATGCAGGAAAATGATGCCATCATAATTATTCAACTGCACGGTGACTGAGTCCATGCGGGAAGGCCAAACCTTCAGCAGCGTGCATTGACATCCCTCTTCTGGTCCCATCTCTGGATTCTCCCCCCAGCACTGCCAAAACCAGTGGGCAAAATGTTGCCACAGTCCTGCATTCTACTCGGCCGTGAAATGTGAAGACTGGATCTATGGATCTACAACTGTTTTGAGATCAAGAAGACGCACACTTTTGAAAAGGCCTCTGAGGGGCGCCTGGGGGACTCAGTCATTAAACATCTGCCTTCAGCTCAGGCCATGATCCCAGAGTCCCAGGATCAAGCCCTGCATGGGGCTCCCTGCTTGGCAGACAGCCTGCTTCTCCCTCTCTTTCTTCCCCCGTTTGTGTTCCCTCTCTAGCTGTGTTGTCAAATAAATAAATAAAAATTTTAAATAGGAAATTTGGTTTGAAAAGGGCTCTGATTCTCCAAAATTCGTCACACAGAGAGTTCAAACAAATTCAATGGTTTCAGGGAGAAAAAGAATTCTAGGAACACAAAATTTCTGTATGCCTTTGTTAATGAGTTCAGGAAAACAAAAGAAACGTCATTGTCCTACAAATGCTAACTGAGTCACTCAGTGATGCAAGCTTTTATCAGTTGTTTCTGATCATTTCTTAAAATCTCTTTACACATCCAAGTCACTGAGCATCGTTATTAGCAAAATAATGAAATGTACATGATTTTACTCACTTGTGCAAGAAAACTTGAAGGAAAATTTCTCAATATTTGGATCTTGGAGTTATATATTTGACACGTACCATTTCTGCATCAAGTGTCTATGTAGCTGTTTTTGTTTAATGCGGAGAAAAAAAGGCTTCTATACCTATTTAGAATGCAGAGCCTAAGAGATACCAAAAACCAATTTCTTCACTCTGAAAGAGGAGAAGATGGAGGCCCAGGAAAGGGCACAGGCTTCACAGTCACAAAATGTGATGCAAGGGCCAGGATTGTCTAAAAGTGACCCCAAGACCTCACGCTGGGTTTCCAGGGCACTGAGCCAGCTGGGAAGAGGCCCCCAATTCTCCCAGTGTAAGTGCAGCACCCAAGCCCAGCTTCTTATGGGACCACTGGGTTTCCTCCCCTCCCTGCACCTACACCTCTGCAGTGGAGCTGCAACTTCCAATGGGCCCCAGGTCTGCAGGTGCTGAAATACCACCGTTTCCAGAAAACTGAGTAACGGCTAGTACTAAAACCCAGACTGCCCTGTACCAGGCATTGAGTCTTCCCTTGCCTACTAGCAGGTTGCTCTCATACTTGCCCCCACAAGGAGGCAGACCCCAGGTAGGAAGGTCCTTCCACTGGAATGCAAAGCCACATTGCTCATCCATCATAGCACCTGGTCCTGGAATGCCTCTTTGGAGGAACAAGGGGAGTGGGGAGATCTGTACCTCCTCCTGCTACTGACTCTGCCTTCTGAGTTTTTTATCTACCCCCACCCCCAAGAAAAGTCTGATTCTTAACCTGTACCATGTGACATTGTGGAATAGGTACTGAGTCCTGCTCTGTAACAATTGAACAGCCAGATGGAAACTCCCTGTGTCACTCTGGTGACGCTTACCTGTAAGGCCACCTTGTGCCATGCAGAGCCAGTTGACAGGAAGAGTTGGGAAGAAAACCAAGGTGCCCAACTTTCAATTCACTACATTATTATAACTTACTTCACAATACTTCTGCATAGATGGTGATAACATATAGAACTGTATTCTTCAGGGTAATCCAGAGAACAGAACCAATAGGAGATAAATACAGATATAGATATAGATGTAGATCAAGAGATTTTTCACAAGGAATTGGCTCACATGATTATGGAGCACAAGTCCCAAGATCTGCAGTTGGAAAACTAGACACTCAAGAGAGCCAATGGTGCAAGTTTCAGTCCAAAAGCCAGCAGGGCTCAAGACCCAACAAGAGCCAAGTTTTCAGTTCCATTCTGAGGCAGGAAAAGACCAGTGGCCCAGCTCAGCAATCAGGCAGAAGTTCTCTCACTCAGCCTTTTTTGTTCTATTCAGATTTGCAACAGATTGGCTGAGGTCCACTCACCTTAGGGAAGGCAATCTGCTCTACTCATTCTACCAAATTAAATGTGAATCTTGAGGTCCCTCGCTGGCTCAGTCTAGACCATGCTCTTGATCTAAGTGCTGTGAGTTCAAGCCCCACCTTAGGCATAGAGCCTACTTATAAAAAAAAAATTAATATTAATCTTCCAGAAACCAATACTGAACTATATGTTCATTAACTAAAATTTAAGTTATATATTCACACATACACATCTAGAAAAAAATGTGTAACCAACTACCTGGACACCCCATGGCACACTCAAGTTGACACATAAAATTCACCACCACAACAGCATGTCACAGTTATCCATGCAAGTCCTAAGGGACATTATTTAACATCTGAAGTTCTTTCATGGGGAATACACACTCTAGGGTGAAGTGAGCATTTGGAAGTCTCATGAAACCCCACACTCAAAAGGTTTCTTTTAAGCATTCCAACCAACTTAATTTCTGATCAACATTACCACTTTTATAAGTTGGTCTAATGGATGTTAGAAAATATTTTTATCATTGAAATAAATGCTGGCCAAGATGCACAAACTGGCTAAACAGTTCACAGGCATTCTCAGCCACGTGTGAACGAGGGCTCTGAATCCGCTGAGCCCTGCAGCCCATGCCTTGCAGTTGAGCACCCTGGACCTCAGGCCTCACCCAGTGCCTACAGTAAACAGTCACCTGACCCTAATTAGCAAGTTCACAGAATCCTCTGCTCAAGCATTGCCTCATCTACCCCAGTATGTGAAGTGCTTAGAACAATGCCCAGGGGCAGGGAGCTGGGACATCATGGAGCTTTCAAGAGCGGGCTTTATGACTCTTTGTAACTGTTGGCTAATAAGAATTTGCATGTTTAACAGAATTCAGCTTGAGACTTACTTTCACTGGTACATACCACTCAGTACAAGGTCTAGTAGGAAGAAAACAACACTATCCTTTATCTATCTCTAAATAATAGAAGCAACTGATAACTAAAAAGAACCTAAAAAACTCATGACTTAATTGGCTTGGGTAAATTCACAAAACCATTCATCCACCACAGCTCTTTCTCCTAAGCCCTCATGTTCACTATACACTACTACGCATTGTGCTCTCCTCCTTAATGAACAGAGCCAGGATTCAAAATCTCGTTGATAAGCTACAATATAGACTGTACCCCTCAAGAGGAAGTCTCACAGAGAAAACTGTAGAGTCCCATATTCAAGTTTATAAACTGTCCATTGCAAAATTATAGGATGGGATAGGAGACTGGGTTTTATAGCAGAGCTACATCATAATCTGTGGATGATGGCTTAAAGTTTACTGAGTCAACAGAGAGGATGCTCAGGAAAAACCATTAAGTGTTCAGATGGCATCTAAAGATCAAGGGAAAGAGCAACTTCACAGCATTCTGCCCTGGTCAAACCACATCTGGAATATGATGATAAAATCTGGGCACCATATTTTAAAAGTCATTTTGACAAATGAGAATATACCCAGGAGAGTGACCAGAAGGATAATGAGTCTTAAAATTATAAACCCCATTTGAACAAGGAGCTCAGGAGATTTATCCTGGAGAAGAGGCAACAAAAGGAAGAGATATTCAAACATCAAACAGCTGAAGGGTTATTATGAAGAGTGTTTAATAGATGAGAAGATAGAAGACAAATTTTGCCTAAACAGAAGAGAGAGCCAGGAATGTCCAAGACTGGAAGGTACTGACTAAAAGATCATTGCTCCCTTATACGGCAGATACTGTCACTGACAACATCATCATCACCACCACCATCACCATCATCACCACCACCACCATCATCATCATCATCACCATCTTCTCCATTCCTATTTTACGGATGAAACTACTAGCACTGAGACAAGTTAGCTCACCCCATGGCATGTTGCTTTTTTTTTTTTTTTGCCAGAGAGAATGAGAGAGACAAGCAGAAGGGGCGACAGGCAGAGGGAGAAGCAGACTCTCTGCAGAGCTGAGAGCCTGACGTTGGGCTCAATCCCAGGACCATGGGATCATGACTTGAGCTGAAAGCAGACACTCAACCAACTGAGCCACCTAGGTGTCCCTGCATGTTGCTCATTTTAAAAAGCCATTTCCAACAATACCACTCTATTATTTTTAATTATCCAGGAAGCAATCTTTTTTCCTCCTCTGAAGTGGAGGGAAGTGGATTCATGAGTCTATCCTGAGACTTCTCTTTACTGCTTGTCCCTTTTAGCAATTGTTAAGACCATAGACTTTGATACTAGACAGACGCTTTGGGGCCCAAGCCCCAGTTCTACTACTTACCACTCTTGCAATCTACAGCAAATTCTTTAGCCCCTCAATTCATACAGTCTTACTTGGTAGAGTTAAAGTGAATAAAGTCTTTATGGAACTTATTTGTGGACTGACTGAGCTAAGGCTCATGCAACACCACTAACGTGCCAGGGCATGGCAAACACACAGGAAATGCTGGCTGACTGTGGCCCACCTTGAATTTGCTGAGCGCTGCCCCTACCACGACAACGACAAAGTGCAAGATATATCCAAACCCACAGAGCTGCAAAGTCTACCTCCTCCAGGAAGCCTGCCTGAATCAAATGGTTGAGGGTCCAGAAAACTTTGAAGGGGGGTACACAGGACTGTCATTCCCTAGGAGAATCAGTTTCCACTCCAGATACTCAATTTCCAAATGTACTCCCTCCATAATATTGGTCTACCTAAAAACACCTACAGCAGAGGATTTTCCGACATGATTTCCCTTCTCCCACTTTACAACAAGGCGCATCTCTCACCCATCCAGAATCTCACTGCCTTACTCTCAGATTTGCAAACCTCTGGGCAACCGACAAAACAATTTTGAACACTGGTTTACATGGTGAGAAAATTAATAACTCCTTACTTTTTGTAAGTCATGTGATTTTTCAATTTTTTGCTCTCTGTAAAATAGGAGGAAAACCTAACCAAGTTAACTGATAGATGCTAAAAATAATTTTTGATGATAGATCACAATGTGACTTTAGCTTAAAAATTAGGTGAAATTACACACAAAGGCAAACTCAAAATGGATGAAAGACCGCAACGTGAGGCAAGAATCCATCAAAATCCTGGAAAAGAACATAGGCAGTAAGCTCTTTGACATCAGCCACAGCAACTTCTTTCAAGACATGTCTCCAAAGGTAAAGGAGACAAAGGCGAAAATGAACTTCTGGGACTTCATCAAAATAAAAAACTTCTGTACAGCAAAGGAAACAGTCAACAAAACAAAAAGGCAACCCACAGAATGGGAGAAGATATTTGCAAATGACACTACAGACAAAGGGCTGGTATCCAAGATCTATAAAGAACTCCTCAAACTCAACATCCAAAAAGAAGATGAACACATCAAAAAATGGGCAAGAGACATGAAGAGGCACTTCTCCATAGAAGATATACAAATGGCTAACAGACACATGAAAAAATGTTCAGCGTCACTATCTATCAGGGAAATTCAAATCAAAACCACACTGAGGGGTGCCTGGGTGGCTCAGTTGGTTAAGCGACTGCCTTCGGCTCGGGTCATGATCCCGGAGACCCAGGATTGAGCCCCACATCAGGCTCCCTGCTCGGCGGGAAGCCTGCTTCTCCCTCTCTCACTCCCTCTGCTTGTGTTCCCTCTCTGGCTGTGTTTCTCTCTGTCAAATAAATAAAATCTTAAATAAAAAAAAAAAAAAAAACCACACTGAGATACCACCTTACACCAGTCAGAATGGCCAAAATTAACAAGACAGAAAACAACAAGTGTTGGAGAGGCTGCGGGGAACTCTCTTACACTGTTGGTGGGAATGCAAGCTGGTGCAGCCGCTTTGGAAAACAGTGTGGAGATTCCTTAAAAAATTAAAAATAGAGCTACCCTATGACCCTGCAATTGCACTACCGGGCATTTACCCCAAAGATACAGATGTAGTGAAAAGAAGGGCCATATGTACACCAATGTTCATCGCAGCAATGGCCACAATCGCCAAACTATGGAAAGAGCCAAGGTGCCCATCAACAGATGAATGGATAAAGAAGATGTGGTACATATATACAATGGAATACTATGCCTCCATCAGAAAGGATGAATATCCAACTTTCGTAGCAACATGGACTGGACTAGAAGAGATTATGCTGAGTGAAATAAACCAAGTAGAGAAAGTCAAGTATCACATGATTTCACTTACTTGCAGTGCATAAGGACAATAGGAGAAGGAAAATAAATGGGAAGTAGGGCAATTCAGGGAAAGAAACGAAACAAGAGAGACTTTGGACACAGAAACAAACTGAGAGACTTGGAGGGAGGGGGTGGGGGGATGGGAGAGCCCGGTGGTGGGTACTGAGGGCACCTATTGCAAGGAGCACTGGGTGTGGGGATTGGGCAATGAATCTTGGAACACTGAAAGAAAATTAAAATTTAAATTTAAAAAAATTAGGTGAAATTAAAGAATTGAATAATGAGTAAAACAAAACTTCCTTTTCTCACCTTATTTGTGTGAACAAAGTTGCTTAGGATTTACATCTATAAAAATAAAAAAATAAAAGCAAAATGTATACTGAATCCTGTCTCATTTGAGCAATAGTGATACCTGCCCTTGGATACTGAACTTAATGTGTCAGTTTCATCTCGCTGACTATTCCATTTTTAAGTACTTAAAAATTTGAAATTATCAAATTTCACAATTTGCATTTTATCAAATTTATTACAAAATAAATAAAGTTTTTATAAATGTATTTATAAACAGCATATTAATAATAATTGCAGGGGCATCTGGGTGGTTCAGTCAGTTAAGCATCCACCTTCAGCTCACGTCATGATCCCAGGGTCCTGGGATGGAGCCCTGCAATGGGCTCTCTGTCTCGCAGTGAGTCTGCTTCTACCTCTCCCTCTGTGATCTCTCTCACTTTCATGCTCTCTCAAATAAATAAATAAAATATTTTAAAATAATAATAACTGCAAAAATAACTCAACCCAGAATAAATGTGCTCAACACTTAGGGATTTATGATTGCAGGAAATGAAATTTAATTTCATAAACATCTTTGCATTGCTGGGAAGTATGAGAAGATGATCAATAAAACACTTCTAAAGGCAAAACATTACATCGGGAAAAATTTATTTAGGAGGAAATGGTGCAGAAAAAGGAGTTCAAAGAGGAAACTGATGTAAAGTTTGAAACATTTAAAAAAGAAGTTTTATGTGTATGTTTTAATGAATGACGGTAGGTATCAAATCACTAGCACTTTTAAAAGCAATATAACAGTTTATTTTTAAATGAAAACATTTCAAATATGCTGGAAGTTATATACTTTGCATTTATTTCAACACATTTTGAAAATGTTCATAAGTGAACTTAAAAATGAGCCACAGGGGCGCCTGGGTGGCTCAGTTGCTTAAGCAACTGCCTTCGGCTCAGGTCATGATCCTGGAGACCTGGGATCGAGTCCCACATCGGGCTCCCTGCTTGGCGGGAAGCCTGCTTCTCCCTCTCTCACTCCCCCTGCTTGTGTTCCCTCTCTGGCTGTGTTTCTCTCTGTCAAATAAATAAAATCTAAAAAAAAAAAAAAATGAGCCACAAAACACATCGTTTTTCAAAATTCTTGTGAGTAAAAGAGGTAAAGACAACTAAGGTAGACATTATCCCCATTTCAAAGAGGCTATCTGCAAGTTAACATCAGCAGTTCTGGCTCCCTCTTCCCTTCCCACTTAGGGAAGAAGCATAATTCCCATCCAACAGAAAGAGGGGGCCTGGGAAATTCAGATTCCAGCAAGGTGGGGACCGAAATAATCTAAAAATTGCTAGAAATTCTGGGGGAAATATAACAGCAAAAATATTTTATTTTAGCAGAACTCATAAGAAAAAGGGGGAATTCCCCAGGAACAGAAACCAAGAAGGAGCTGAAATCCGTTGGCAGTGTGGGCATGAGCTGACACCAGGGCTGCGCCAGCTAATCTGAAACTGTTAATCTGCCCCAGTTAAATCTGAACTGTTCATCTCATCTCAGGAGTTTCCCATATCCAAGAATAGAAAACGAGATTTCGCATGGAACAAGGTGGGAAATGGGAACTACGATCCCCACATAAAGCCAGAACTCTGACAGAGATGGAACGTCAGTAAAGGGGTGGATCAGAAAAATTCATGCCCTTGTACATGGGACATGAAGGAGACTGCAAGGACACGTACCTGTTCCTTCCTAGTCCATTAGAGAAGTCTCCCCTGAGAATTCTATGCACCGGGGCTATGACTCACAAGGGTATGGGATTTGAAATTACGCTGTGGATCCAGGAATCCCCAGGTAGAGACATTAACATGAAATTGCTTCCACAGCCAGGAAGCCCAGAAGAAGCAATTGCAAAACAACTGTGAAGGAAGGAATATGCACTGAACCCACAAATAAGGTCCCTGAAAGCGAGAGCTCGCGATCCAAAATTACAATTCCAATTTTTTTTTAATTTTTTTAAGATTTTTTATTTATTTATTTGACAGAGAGAGAGATCACAAGTAGGCAGAGAGGCAGGCAGAGAGAGAGGAGGAAGCAGGCTCCCTACTGAGCAGAGAGCTGGATTCGGGCCTCAATTCCAGGACCCTGAGATAGTGACCTGAGCCGAAGGCAGAGGCTTTAACCCACTGAGCCACCCAGGTGCCCCAAAGATTAGTTTTCAACAGAGAGAGCCACAATGCTGAGCCAGCAAACACCAAGACTGAGAAAACTGTTCTACAGTGACTCTGCAGAGAAAAATTACAGACTCACTGCATAGTCAGAACAGGCTGGAGTACTAAGGATTATCTCCTTCAACCTCTGTTTTCCATGAAAGCCAACAGAGGCCCAGAAAGAAGCAGCCTTCCTCAGGCTCTGCCAAAGGGGTGAGTTTTCCAGCAGCGCCGACTGACAGCATGCTTGTGAGAAGGGCCCAGAGGGCTCTTTCTGCTGCCTCCCTCTGAAGGGGTTGAACCCCTGCTTGGCCTCTCAACTCAAAGCCCTGATGCTCCTTCCCTCTATCAGGCAATCTTCTAAGGACACAGGGTACAGGGCCTGGGGGAGTGAGAAAGGCAAGAGGCAAGAGGAGTGTCCCTTATTAGTTGACATAATCACCCTACATAGTAGCAGAATTATGAGAATTCTGTATGTGTATGTTTTGCAAATATATTGTCTTCAGGGGAAAATCTAATGCATTTTGCTGATAAGACTACCTCTCAAGTTGCATTCTAATTAAAGAATTAATCTCTAATAGTTAAACTTCCTAAGGACAGGAAGAGACAGGGAGATTTGAGCACCCCCTCTACCTCTCAGTCCACATTTAGTTGACCCTATCTAGCCTCTCAGTAAGCTAACTCTAGTGAAAGAATCTAAGAGAAAGAACTAGAATGGGGGGAAGGGACAAAACAATGCCTACAAGATGAGCCAGCCAGGCAACCTGCAGCAAGCCCTCAGAGGATCTGGAAAAGAAGAGGCTAATTTAGGCTCCAAATGTAACTCAGAGCCATCAGGAGCAGCTGTTACCCTGCTCTGCACCTCTCCTCTGCGGTCTTGACTATCACTCACTTGCCCAGGGCCCCAAAACACTTCCACCTGCATAACAGAACCTGCTGGTTCCCAGGTGAGGGAGCAGCTCCTCCTCCTTTGGGGACACTTAAATCATACGTTTAAACATGCCATGCAGTATTGGGGGAAATAAGGGTAAAGGCTTGTTCCAGGGGACTCTGGTGCCAGTGAGCGTGAGACTTGCCATCTGAGAAAGCAGGTAAAATGTGAACTCAACAAGAGGCAGGTCTTGCCCTAGGCAAATGATCTAGGGATTCTAGAGGGGACTTCAAGGGTAATGACATGGACTAAAGGACCTTCGTTCTGCAAATAAGCACAGATGCAGGGTGGAGGTTAAGAGCAGAGACCCTGCAGTCAGACAGACTTTCTGCTCACGTGATCTCAGGTAAATTACTCACAGTCGCAAGTCCCAGGCTCCTCATTGATCAAACAGGAATAGTAACAGCAGCAGCCCAAAGGGGTTCTGTGACGATTAAATGGGATGGTGCATATAAGGCATGTGCTTCAAAGCTGACACATAGCACTTGATACTTGATAAATGTGACTTCCCTTCACCTTCCTTCTCCCTAATGGGCCTGGTACCAATGAAGATTTACAGAATAAAAATGATGACTGCCAAGAAAAGTTATGTGCAGAGGGAAACGCCCAGGCCCCAGTGAAAGCTGGACCAGAGAGGGAAAGAAGGAACCGCAGCTAGACTGAGCCAAATCTTAGCTCATTTCCCTAAGCAACACAGACTCTTCTTAAACCCTTTTCCACTCAGATGTCTATCTCTTCGCACACAGCCCTACCTGGGTGCCAACATCAACAACAGCCATGTAAGAAGCTAGCAACCTGGGCGCCTAGGTGGTTCCGTGGGTTAAAGCCTCTGCCTTCGGCTCGGGTCATGATCTTGGGGTCCTGGGATCAAGGCCTGTGTCAGGCTCTCTGCTCAGCGGGGAGCCTGCTTCCTCCTCTCTCTCTGTCTGCCTCTCTGCCTACTTGTGATCTCTCTCTCTATCAAATAAATAAATAAAATCTTTAAAAAAAAAAAGAAGCAGAAGAAGAAGCTAGCAACCCAGGAGGTGGCTGACATAGCATGTGCTCCATGCCTGCAGGGAATATCCAGTCTTTTACCAAAATCCTTGCCAGAATTCTACCCAGGCCCATGGTCCTGGAGCCTGATCCTTCCTTTGTTCTCTGGGCTCCAAGCATAGATTCCAGGCAGCTGCCTCATGTGGGCTGGCTCTCTCTCACTCATTTCTGCCAGTCCTGGCGGACCTCTCCATGTGCCTACAGATATGGCTGTCTTTCAGTCTTCCTCCTATACGCCTAGATTCTCCTGCTTCTTCCTCGACAGATCTGTCTAGCTCCTGCGTGAGTCCTGGAAAATAAGACCTGTTCAACGCCCAGCTGGAAACCAACAATGACCACTTCAGGGAGTGTAAGGGCACACTCAAGACAAAGTCCTGCACTCTCTGTAGGGTAAAGAAGTCAGTAAGGAACAGTACTGACTGAAACAATCACTCCACAAGGCTCTGTGCACTCCATCACCCAGATGACCCATTTGTGGTAGTCAGGAGAGACTAAAACAATTTGCTGCAGCTCAAAACAATAAACAAGTGTCAATGGCTCAAGACAACAAAGTTTTATTTCTATCTCTCACATTAGTTGTCTCTCACAGCTCAGCTGGGGTGTGTGCTCCTTGCTGTCCTCACTCAGAAGCGAACTAATGGAGACTCCATACCCAGAACTTCTACAGTCAGCATGGCAAGGCGAAGGAAAGGTCAAGTGGCACACAGGCTCATGGAGGCTTTAAATGCCTAATCATTGGCCAAAGCAAGTCATGTGGACCCTTCTTTAAGGGATCCTTCAAACTTTAAGAGGATAGGCAAGTGCAATCCTAGGCTCTCACATGGGTTGGTAGTGGGGAGATAACCCCTTCTCCCAAGTGGAAAGATAGTGCCTGATCTCTGTTTCCTGGACTGGAACATTCCACCCTTGTTAGAGAAAACAGGACTTCTCACAGGCTCAAGGTCCTTAGAGAAACCTAATAAAGCCAGCATCCCATACCCAGACTGACCAATATCAGAAATCCTACATCTTCTCCTCTAAGAAGGCCACATTCTTAGACTTCCGAACAAAAAGGGAGACGCCCCTACTAAAAGGCATGAAGGGGAACTTCGCTGGAATGAAGCCCATGCCAAGTCCAGCAGGTGGCCCGGCCTCACATGCCTCTTCCAGAGGTGATGGGAAAAGAGAGGCCACATGTTGAGCCTAGTCTTTTGAGTGTTCCACTTTCTCAATAGTCTTCTTCTCTATGCATGTCTTGTGAACTGTGGGAGTCATTCCTGACCAATGTCAGACTGGAGGGGCGAGTCCGCCTAGCACGAGAGCTCAGAAGGGGAAAATCAGAAATAGTGGTGAATAGCACTAACAACTTTTACAGTCTATCCCCAACCAAATACCCAATATTTGATAATTCTCTGGATGCAAAATATATTCACCTCTTTCCCCAGGAAGATAAACCAGAGCCTTCTCCCGGCATAGGAACAAGCTCGAAGTCTAAGATATTCAATTTTTCACAGTAATTTCTACATCAAGGTGAGGGGCAGTTGTCTCTCCATCTAGATGTGATGCCTCTTCATCAGGAGACTAATAAGACTAGTTATCTTCTCCAACATACCAAGGAAACAGGAAAATAGAAATAAACACTTCTCTTCAGAAAAAAGAATAATAGGACACAGCAGACACTGGTCCATGGCAATCCCAAAATCTCAGCGCATTCTTCCCCATGAATAAAGAATATTCTTTGATTAGATCCTGATTCCACCTCCTGAAATGTTCACTGTAGGTTCTGACTTGACCCTCTAAGAGATTTCCCTTTCTCCTTATGCTCCTTGACCAAAGCTGAAGTGGGCACCAGAGAATATATTCTGCCTATCAACTAAGTATATTTCCCAGCACACTTGCTGGGGCACCCACATGTTATTTTAAGATTCAAAGTCAATATCAGGCAAGTGTTCCTGGGCAGTATAATTTTCTCAAAACCTTCAGTCTCTTATTATATGATTTCAAGCAGCATTACTAAGTACCAACTGACACACTCAAATTTCCTTTATAAATAAATCTCCTATTTGTTCTATTTGTTTCCTTACCACCATGTCACTCTGGACCTAATTGAAAGTATTTTGGTCTACACCTTTAGTCTCCCTGCCCCGCCAATACATTTTGTCCAATGGAAAGGAACCTGGACATTTACTAGAAGACACCTTAATATTTCCAGAGATTTAGGGGCACCTGGGTGGCTCAGAGGGTTAAGCCTCTGCCTTCGGTTCAGGTCATGATCCCAGGGTCCTGGGATCAAGTCCCACATAGGGCTCTCTGCTATGCAGGGAGTCTGCTTCCCCTTTTTTCTCTGCCTGCCTCTCTGCCTATTTGTGATCTCTCTCTCTCTCTCTCTGTCAAATTTCCCCTTTTTTCTCTGCCTGCCTCTCTGCCTATTTGTGATCTCTCTCTCTCTCTGTTAAATAAATAAATAAAATATTTTTTAAAAAATACATTCAGAGATTTAAAAATGGATGTGACATCTATAGTGTTGATATAACCCATGCTTACAAAACTGAATTTCAATCATTCTTTGTCTCCCTAAGCCTTTCTTATCTTTTATCATTTCAAAATGAGAAATGTTTACTTTTTCCAGCCCTAAAAGTGTTGCACACCAATCAAATCTTCGGTAATCTCATCTTTTTCTTTGTTTTCTTTTTTTTTTTTAAGATTTTATTTATTTGTTTGACAGAGAGGTCACAAGTAGGCAGAGAGAGAGGAGGAAGCAGGCTCCCCGCTAAGCAGAGAGCCCGATGTGGGACTCAATCCCGGGACTCTGAGATCATGACCTGAGCCAAAGGCAGAGGCTTAGCTCTCTGAGCCACCAGGTGCCCCAAATAAGTACAATCTTCTTAAAAATTTAAAAAATTAAACAATTTTAGGTATATTCATTTTTCAATAACTTATTTTTTATCTTTTTTTCAGATTTTAATTTTAAGTAATCTCTACACCCAACATGAGGCTCAAACTTACAACCTTAAAATCAAGAGTCAAGTGTTCCCCCTACTGAGCCAGCCAGGTGCCCACGTCAACAATTTTATTTTTAAGATTTTATTTATTTATTTTTTATTTTATTTTTTTTTTTTTTTTTTTTGGCAGAAAGACACAGAGAGACAGGGAACACAAGCAGAGGGAACGGGAGGAGAAGCAGGCTTCCCGCGGACCAGGGAGCCCGATACAAGGCTTGATCCCAGGACCCCGGGATCATGACCTGCGCTGAAGGCAGATGCTTAAAGACTGAGCCATCCAGGCACCCTACCCCTCCAACAATTTAAATGAAAAACTCAAACTACAAGCATCAGCCTAGATAAATCTCAAAAACATAACACTGAGTGAAAAGGGCAATTTACAGAATGTAACATGATTCTATTTATGTAACTTTTAAACATATGTAGCATTATTACACACCATTAATGGAAGCATATATGACTGTTAAGGTGAACAAGCAAGACACACAGGGATAATCAGAAAGCAACTTTATTGCTGTCTATTAATACTCCTTATTTGGTTAGATATATTCTTCCCCACCCCAGAATGAAACTTAGAGAGTTCTAGTCAATAAATAACGTCTACTTTAGTATAATCAGTACAATTTTCAACCTCATTTCGTTACTCCTTGTATCAATTACTGCCATCGCTCTCATTATTAATGCCACACAATAAACCACCCCAAAGCCAAGTGACACAGAGAAATAAGCATCAATTTCTCACTCACAGATCAGTGGTAGCTCTGCTGATCTTAGCTGGCTCTGGCTGTGAGCTCTGTTCAAGGCTGTTCCAAGTCTTTCATTCTTTAGGAACCACACTACCTGGGGCATGTTTTCTTATGATGATAGCAGAAGTACAAGAGGGAAGTCCTCGACGCAAGCATACTTCAGGCTTTATTTACGTGATATCTGCTAATATCCCATGGCAAGTCACATGGCCAAGCCCAATACCAACAGAGTAGGGAAATACACTCTGGGCTGGGGGAGCAGGAGGGGCCCAGTTTATAGAATCAAAAGATCAAAAGCCACTCTCCCACTGTGCAGCTCAGGCCAGCTGCAGTCCAGCCATCCGGTGGGAAAAGAGGCCAGCTTCTTCCAACTGCCCGCCCTGGTGCTTTTGCCCCTCCTCTCCTACCTTGCCAATCCTGGTTTCTGATCTCTCCAGGTTCAAGAAGAGGGAAGGGGCAAGAAAGCGCTTACTGGTCTAGTACCGGCATCACTGTCTTTGAGCCAAGAGATATTTAAGATGACTCACAAACACTCCCTTCTTTGGTTTTTCTTGAGTCTTCAGGGATCTTCAGAGTTCTGGTTGATGCTTTTCGGTTTTAGGGTGGGAGAATAGTGCCCACAGCCCAGGGCTCACTAACAGCAGCTGATGCCATAAATCCTCCTTGAATCTTAAATCCCCAACTCATTTATACTGTCATGGTACATAAGGGTTAATGGTTCTGCAGCTGGTTTTCCTTTGTAAATTCTTTAACATGGCCTCACACTTCATCTTTTAACTGGATGCCTCAACTGAAACTTTCAGTTTACCTGCCATACTGATCCACAAACCTATGTCATAACAGTATAAAAATATGGACAAGACAAAACACACCAGCTTCAGGGTGGTTGCTGTAGCCCTGGAGAGGGGTTAAAGAAAGAGAAGGGCATCAGAGAGAAACAGAGAGGGATTATGACAGTGAATTTCATGTGTCAACTTGGCTAGGCCACAGTACCTAGATACTCTTGTCAATTACTCTAGCTGTTTCTGTGAAAATGTTTCTCAATGAAATTAGTATCTAAATCAATAGTAGAGAGGCGCTTGGGTGGCTCAGTCATTAAGTGTCTGCCTTCGGCTCAGTTCACGCTCCCAGGGTCCTGGGATCGAGCCCCTCATCGGGCTCCCTGCTCAGCAGGAAGCCTGCTTCTCCCTCTCCCACTCCCCCTGCTGTGTTCCCTCTCTCGCTATCTGTCAAATAAATAAATAAAATCTTTTTTAAATCAACCAATCAATCAATAATAGACTTTAAGGAAAGCAGATTACCCTCCATAATGTGGGTGGGCTTTACCCAATCACTTAAAGACCTTAATAGGAAAAAACACTGACCTCCCCCAAAGAAGAGGAATTTCTGCCAGAAGACTACCTTTGGACTTGAACTGCAAAATTGGCCCTTCCATGGGTCTTCAGCCCACTGGCCTACCCTGAAGATTTTGAACTTCCCAAACCTCCACAGCTGCATGCGCCAATTCCTTTAAATAGATACACACACACACACACACACACACACACACACACACACACACACACTGTGAGAGAGAGAGAGAGAGATCCTGTTTTTTTCTGTTTCTCTGGAGAACCCTAATACAAGGATTTCTCTGCAGGAGGGCTAGGTGAAGTAAGATGAGCATGATAGCTAGGGAAAGACTTCATTGTCTTCTTTTATTTCAAAATCTGCCTGGGCAGTTCCTGTCTTTTGCCACAGTGCATTTTATCCTTGGGTCAGGTTATGTTGCTTTTGGCCAAAGACTACTTCGAGATAAATGCATTCCTGGAAACGACATTGTAAATCCAATTGTCATAAAGCAAGTTGTGCTTTCCCATGGAAACAATGTTATATTGAATAATAACAGCAGGAATAATACCAGGCACTTGCATAGCTGTCTGCAGTTCAAAAAGGACTTTCACATATACTGTTGCCATTAGTCCTGGAAGGTAGGCAATACATTCTCTTTATTGCACAGATGGAAGAAATTGAGGCTTAGAGAAATGCTTTACTCAAGGTCACATAGCTAATAGGGACCTGCCTACTTCAGCGGCCTTTCCAATGTCCCCTTAAACCAAGTAAGGTCTCACTTCAAGTGAATCATACCCATAATGAAAAGCTCATCAAATGCAAAGCTTCTAGAACTCAAGCTTCCACAATTGTTTAAAATTGTAAAATTTTACTCTTAAGTCACATAAAACAAGCAAATGAGCATACTAATTAGTCAAGAGACCCCTGAACTATAAAGCGGGCATATAACACATAAATAATCATCATTACCTACAACAAAGCTACTTATCCAAAACTATTACACCACCTACACAAACACTTCATGGACAATCATTCCTTCCACTGAGGGAGATGCAAAATTACACAAGGACTGCCTTGTATTTTTCCAATCCCTTTTTTATACCCTTTTTGTTACTTTGATCTTCCTGAACACAAAACTTAAATTCATAAACACTGTGGCTTGTGTCTGTCCAGGTTAGGGGTGGAGGTGAACAGGGGCCAGTTTTATAAAATAAAGCTAAGCTATAGACACTAAGAAGTAGAGGCAGAGAAAACGTGGGTGGGCAGAGATGGGGACCTGGGAAGATCAGGCAGACCCCTCAGCCAGGTCTGCAAGTATTTCCAGAAGGAGCAAGAGTCCCTCCTCTCCTTGTTCTGGCTCCTGGCATCTTCTACCTCTTTTAACACTGCTTCAACACTGCCAGGAAATCCCACTGAGGCCTCAGTCTTCTCTGCCCTTTGTCTTAGGGCTTTGTGACTGCAGGGCCTGCCCAGCTGCCTCTGTCACCTCTCCCTTGGCCTCTTGCCATATCTGCACATTCAGCCAGGTCCCAAGGTCTGGGCTACTCCTGGTGGGCTGGAAATAACGGAGACCCTCTGGAACTCAGCACCCATCAGCCTTACCAGCTGTTCTACTATTTACTTCACTCTGCAAGCTTCTCTACCAATTCTGGTTCCTGCTCTACCTGCAGGTAGAAAAAAATGGCTATGGAAAGCAGGTGGACCCTTGGCTTCCCCTAGACCTGGGTTCTGGGGCTGTTACTGCCTCTTTGAGCCTACAATGGCCCTTAGCATGGTGCTTCCTATAGACAATCAGCCAACGGAACCGGGACTCCAACTCTTGTTCCTGCTCCCAAGAGCTGCCCAGGCTCTCTGTACCCTCAGTTTCTGAGGGCCCTCCTAAAGATAAACGAGCATGGGCAATAACCCATCGGCACCTGCTCAGGCCACTGGGCTCACATCAGTGGGCTGCCCTTCATGTCCACTTCCCTGTGACAGCAAGGAACTGTCAGCCATAGTCCCAGAGGGAAGGCATGGAGGCTTCTGTCCCACATACCATATGCTGAGGGCATCTTGGACCAAAAATGCCTGGGTAGTGGTTCAAGAAAGCAGCAAGAAGGAAGAGGAGACCCTAGTAGCTAGAGCTGCAGAAGACCTAAAAAACAGGCACATAAAAGTCAGATTTAAACTACCAGCCCCAGGAGTACCTGGCTGGCTCAGTTGGAGAAGCATCTGGCTCTTAATCTCAGGGCCATGAGCTCAAGCCCCATGCTGGGTGTAGAAATTACTAAAACAAAATAAAAATTAAAAAATTTAAACCAGCAGCCCCCAAACCAAGGCCAGTGACAAAGGGAACAGAAAAGCATGGTTTCTCAAACAGCCTCAGATTTTTATCCTTAAGGTCCATGTGCATTTCACACATACTAAAATACATAAGGAGGAACTCAGTATCTAGTGAAGAGGGTCACTTGTGTGATCTCCTTCTGCCCCCCAGGCTATAAGGGTTAATTCTAGCAGGTCTGGGATTCACCTGGGACTGACCCCAGTTGAAGCATGAGCACGCTGATTAATAGTGCTGCTTTATTACAGTGCCCCCGAGGACTTTGGGGTGGTTTGTATGAGCCTGTCTGAATTGTGCTTTGGTAGCAGTGAGATTGATGATTTGCACCCGGTCCAGATGAGCACCGCCACCCACCCAGAGGCTCTGCCATTTGGAGGTGGCTATATAGTGAGGATATGCTTGCAACTTATAAGAAACCCAGGCCAAGACTCTGGGGGCTCTGAGGTGTTCCATGTACCCACTGGTAGTTCCTGATTTGGAAGAGCGTGCCCTGTTGCCACAGACCTTAACAGAGGGAGCCCCTTGCCATGAACAGCCTCTGGCCATGATGATATCTCTGCTTTGATGATGTTGCTATGCTGTAATAAATGGTAGGTTTGCAGGCAGTATCATTTTGAACCTCTGAGCCTTCTTCAGTAACTCAAATCTGTTTAACTGCTACTGTTAGTGCATCCCCACTGTTGTGGGTTGAACTGTGTCCCCCCTAATTTCCTGTGTGGAAGTCCTAACTCCTAATACCTTAGAATGTGAGCTTATTTGGAAGTAAGGTCATTACAGATAAATTAGGTAACATGAATCATTACTGGAAAGTAGGCTGGGCCCCCAATCCAACATGACTGATAACCTTATTAAAAGGAGAAATCTGAACAGAGGGAGAACTCCATGTAAAGACTGGCATTAATGCTTCCACAAACCAAGCAATTAGCAGAAGCTAGGAGAAAGGCCTGGAACAGAACCTTCCCTACCTAGTGCCTAGTCCCATACATTGATCTCCAAATAAATTTCTGTTGTTTAATCCACCCAGTGTGTGGTACTTTGTTATGGCAGCCTTAGCAAGCTATTACACTTGCTGGAAGGCTCTGTTCTCTCCTTCTCCATCTGCAACAAATGCTATAATCAACTCAGGCGCACCTAGGTCCCTATGCAGACCTCCACGTGGAATCCTATGAGTTTAATTCTCTTCTCCCCATCTAAATGTGTTCTTTTTTTTTTCCCAAGGGAGCTCTGCGCCCCATGTGGGGATTGAACTCACGACCCTGAGATCAAGAGTTGCATGTTCTACAGTGAAGAGTCCCTGTTTTCTTTTTAGCCAAAAGTGCTGTTACATACTCACAGAACAGGAGGAGTTTGCACATAGCATCCCCATGCTTGCCCAGAGCCCTGCATACTCTGCTCTCCAAACAAGATGTGCTGGCCAGGTTCACAGTCAGCTTCAGATGAAGCAGGGCCTTAGAAATCAGGTCGTTCATTGCAATTTATGGCTAAGGAAGATGAGGACAAGCAAACACGGATCATTCTCCAAGGGTTGCACGCACAGCTTATTAATATAAAGGTCGTGATAACAGCCCAGGAATTCTGGTGCTCAACCCAATGCTGTTCTGTTCATTGGTTCAATCCTAGATTTTTTTTCTACAGGGATGACTTGTCACCAGCTGCCCTAAAGTGTGTCTGTCTTGCTCATTAAGAAGTTAATTGCCTTTAGGGGTTCCTGGGTGGCTCAGTTGGTTAAGCGACTGCCTTCAGCCCAGGTCATGATCCCGGAGACCCGAGATCAAATCCCACATCAGGCTCCCTGCTTGGCGGGAAGCCTGCTTCTCACTCTCTCACTCCCCCTGCTTGGTTTCCCTCTCTTGCTGTGTTTCTCTCTGTCAAATAAATAAAAATCTTAAAAAAAAAAAAAAAAAAAAAGAAAAAGAAAAGAAGAAGGTAATTGCCTTTAGAAGAAGGACCTTGATTGAGTCATCTTTGGAACCCCTATAGTCTTTTGGCATGCAGGTGTTAAAAAAAAATGTTTTAATTGATCAGAACATCCCCTTCTGTTCAAAGCTAAAAGATCCACAAGAGAATAAGATTCTAGACCAGTGTTTTTCAAAGTGTGCCCTGGGGAACCCTTGCATGGGTATCGCTGTTGACTTGGCTTTAAGAGAAACATCCCCAGCTTCCACTGCATATCATGTACTGAGAATCTCTGGTGGGGAAGCCTGGAAAATAGGCCCCAGGTGATAACTTAATGCACAGTAAAGCCATGATTCTCAGCTTTAGCTGCACATAGGAAACACCCACCTCAAGAGTTTTTTTTTAAATGCAGATGCCTGGGGGCACCTGGGTGACTTAGTCAGTAGGCATCTGATCCTGGGTTCCTGGGATCAAGCCTCTACGCATCAAGTTCCCTGCTCATTGGGAGTCTGCTTCTCCTTCTGCCCTTCTCCCCTGCTTGTGAGCACTAGCTCTCTCAAGTAAATAAAATCCATAAAATAAAATAAATAAAGTGCAGGTGCCTGGGTCCCACCCTGAGAGTCTAAATTAACTGGTCTGACTGAAGTCTAGGTCCCGGAATTTTTTTTTTAAGATTTTATTTATTTGAGGGGCACCTGGGTGACTCAGTCATTGGCTGTCTGCCTGTGGCTTAGGTCATGATCTCAAGGTCCTGGAATCGAGCCCCCGCATCGGGCTCCCTGCTCAGTGGGAAGCCTGCTTCTCCCTCTCCCCCTGCTTCTGATCCCTCTCTCACTCTCTGTCAAATAGAAAGAAAGAAAGAAAGAAAGAAAGAAAGAAAGAAAGAAAGAAAGAGAGGGACGGAGGGAGGGAAAGGAAGGGAGGGAAGGAGGGGAAGAAAGAAAGGGAGGGAGGGAAAGAAAGAAAGGGAGGGAGGGAGGAAGAAAGGAAGAATAAAGGAAGAAGAAAGAATGAGAAAGAAAAAGAAAGAAAGAAAGAAAGAAAGAAAAGAAAGAAAAGAAAAGAAAAGAAAAGAAAAGAAAAGAAAAGAAAAGAAAAGAAAAGAAAAGGAAGGGAGAGAGGGAGGGAGGGCGGGAGGAAGAAAGGAAGAATGAAAAAGAAAGAGAGAGAGAGAGAGAGAAAGATAGATAGATAGATTGATTGATTTAAGATTTTATTTATTTGAAAGAGAGGTTGGGGAGGCAAGCAGAGGGAGAGGGAGAAGCAGGCTCCCCATCTAGCAGGGAGCCCAACATGGGGCTTGATCCCAGGACCCTGAGATTAAGACCTGAGCCAAAGGCAGATGCTTAAATGACTGAGCCACCCAGATGCCCCTAGGTGCTGAGATTTTTAAGAACTCCCCCAGGTGACACTCTGTAGTCAGGATTGTATCCCCTATGCTAGAGCTTGAGAGATTTAAGCATTCTGTGTTAAATGTCAGGTAACCAATTCACCAGATTGCCCAGGACCTCCCTGGTTTTAAAACTCAAAGCTCCATATCCCAAGAAGCCCTTTAGTCTGGGAACTAGAAGCCTGTTGGCCACCCTAGTGAAGATCTGCCTCTCCGTGCAATTAATTAAAGACCAAGGTGGTACAGATAATGCTGTTAGTAATGCAGCAAAGGACTGAACCTAATGATCTCCCAGGCAGTCCCTGTTCCCCACCAGAGCCTAAGTCTGGCTTCCTCCATTTCTTTCCATGGAGAGGGCTCACAAGGAATTGCAGTTTTGCCACAGAATGGTGTCTGCCCCCACAGCTCTTAATCCTGACTTCCTGATAATTCAGAAAGCATTTCCATGTTGGCCCAAAGTTTCTGTTTCCTGTTCCCTCCCACACTATTTTTAGGTGTAGTGGACATTTCCTGCGTTGGCCTGCCCCACCTCAGTGTCTATCCCGGCCTCTGACACCCAGCAGACTGGGCTTGCAAGATGAAGTAGCTATTCCTTGAGGTCTGGGACCCTGCGGCCCAGGGGAGCAGCAGAGAGCCCAGCAGGTGGTGCTGCAGCTACCCCACCCCCCCATGGCTAGCTCTGACTTGCCGGGGGTCCGCCACTTCCCAGGTGAAATTGCTTCTTTGTGTACCTTACACGCTTTAAAATAGTATTGTCCCATTTCTGTTTCCTGAGACCGGCTGGGCCAAGCTTCATGTAGCTTTATGCTTCTGTCTACGGCCTACAGGCAGAAAGGCCCAAAATGATTAGCCAACTCCATGGCAAGTTTCATGCCTAAAGGTATGCCTTTAGCCTCTGTTTTTCAAACACCTTCTGTATAGCTCACAGAGATTTCATGAGGTGGTGAGAACCTCTATCTCCCAGGTGAAGAATCTGAAGCTCAAAGAGGTAAGTAACTTACCTCAAGGTCACACAGTGGCAGAGCAGTCGCCATATCCCAGTCTGACTGGATGGAAGTCTGTCATCGTTCCTCAGCATTGTTCTTTTAAGGAGCCTCTTTAGACATTTCCCCCAACTTCTCCCTGCCCCATGAAATTTAATACCACAGATACATGCCCTTTACCTTTTTATTACTATATGAATATCTGTGCATTATATATAAAAAATAAGGCTTTTTCACTCTTCAACAACCAATTTCACATCTCCTCAGGGGTGATATCACTCTAGTTAAGAGTGCCAGCCCAGGGGCGCCTGGGTGGCTCAGTTGGTTGGGCGACTGCCTTCGGCTCAGGTCATGAATCCCGGAGACCCGGGATCGAGTTCCCACATCGGGCTCCCTGCTCGGCAGGAAGCCTGCTTCCCCCTCTTTCACTCCCCTTGCTTGTGTTCCCTCTCTGGCTGTGTTTCTCTCTGTCAAATAAATAAAATCTTAAAAAAAAAAAAAAAAAAAAAAAAGAGTGCCAGCTCAGGGATGCCTGGGTGGCTCAGTCGGTTAAGCATCTGTGTTGGGCTCAGGTCATGATCGTGGGAGTACTGAAATCCTGGGATAGAGCTCTGAATGGGACTCTCCGCTCAGCAGGGAGCCTGCTTCTCCCTCACCCTCTGCCTGCCTCTCCCCCTGCTTTTGCTCTCTCCCTAAGTAAAATAAATAAAATCTTAAAAAAAAAAAAAAGTGCCAGCCTGGTTTGAGGTCTCACCAATTTGTTCTCTTTGCATCGAATGTAGGTGGAGAGGAAAAACAGGGAAACTGGAAAGAAGTTTCTTCCAGAATGCTTGGGTGGCTCAGTCAGTTAAGCATCTGCCTTCAGCTCAGGTCATGATCCCAGAGTCCTGGGATGGAGTTCCTCATCAGGCTCCTTGCTCAGCAGGGAGCCTGCTTCTCCCTCTGCCTGCCACTCCCCCTGCTTGTGTGTTCTCTCTCTCTCTCTCTCTCTTTCTCTCCCCAATAAATAAATAAAATCTTAAAAAAAAAAAAGTTTCTTCCAAACTAATGCTCCCCCGAACCCTAGTGTGAAGAGAAGAGATGGCTCACAAAAAGATCTCCATGGCCAAATACATTTGGGAAATGCTGAATGCAACACCACCCCACCTGGAAAGTCATCTTATCAAAATCTCTGAGCAGCTACTTAAAAAAACAAAAAGACCACTTTATTTTTACAGGAATATATCTTAATTTGAGCTGATCATGAGTCAATACCTCTTCTTCTCTTTCTCTCTACATTTAAAATTAATATTTATGCATTAATATTTATAAATTACTTTGAATTCATGTTTGTGGAACATACTTTTGGAAATGTTGCCATAGATACAGAGCTGCTTTCTTTCCTGAAGTGACTCTTTCTGGTGATGTTTGGCTGAGAAGGTGAATAAACAGCTTTTCCATGATTCAGCCATGCCAGGCCAGCCAAGCCGCAGAGCTCTGCCAGGCGGGAGGGCACAGGGTGCAGACCCAGCTCTCTGTGTTCTGTTCCAGCAAGGTGCGGGTAGCAGGCTGTTTTGAGAGCCACCCCCTCCCACTGGGCCATTAGCCAGTCACCTTGAAATCTACTGACTTGTCTCCACTGTCCTATCCCAGCCACAGACTGGAAAAGAGGTTATAAACCTGAGCTTTATAGAAGTCCCACTCCTGAGTTCAACCTCAGACCTAATGTACTAAGATCTCTGAGCATCAGGATATCAGTTATTGCACAGATGAGTCTGGAGACCCATGCCTGCGTATCACCAAACCACCAAATCTTAAATGCTACCCCCACACCCCAAAGCCCTTCAGGGACCACAGCATCAGGGCAGGAGGAGACCCCAGCTAACAACCTCAGGGGAGCAGTTATCCTAGAGAAACTTCCTAGTCAGCAGTCAAAACCCACAAGAGGTCTGTGCTTTGTTTTGCTTTTTTAAAGATTTTATTTATTTATTTGAGAGAAAGAGCATGCTCGTACAAGCTGGGGGAGAGAGGGCAAAGGCAGAGGGAGAAGCAGACTCCCCACCAAGCAGGAAGCTCGATGTGGGGCTTGATCCCAGAACCCATGACCTGAGCTGCAGGCAAACGCCTTACCAACTAGCCGCCCAGGCACCCCGAAAGGTATGTATTTTATTCATCTGTTTGACCCCTGCACAGTGCCAGGTGTGTGCTCAGCAGTTAGTAAATACTAGTTGCATCAGAAACAAACGAGTGAATGAATCATCACAGGAGCAGAGCAAAGACACCAACCCATTCAGCTGGCTGTGTCTTAAAGGTCCAGGGCCAGCTCTTAAGGGAGCCAGGATTGGTAGTTAAAAGCAGAACACCTGTACAGCACATCTGCCATTAGTCACAGTGTTTAACTGTTTTGGAAACCTGCACAATGTAATTTTTTTAGTCTGCAATAATTTCTTTATTTTAAAAAATCCTTCTTAGAAAAAAATAAAGACGGCACCTGGGTGGCTCAGGGGGTTAAAACCTCTGCCTTCGGCTCAGGTTATGATCTCGGGGTCCTGGGATTGAGGCCCACATCGGGTTCTCTGCTGGGCAGGGTGCCTGCTTCCTCCTCTCTCTCTGCCTGCCTCTCTGCCTACTTGTGATCTCTCTCTCTCTCTGTGTCAAATAAATAAATAAAATCTTAAAAAAGAGAAAAATAAAAGCAGTTGGGTACTGTGTGGAGTAGAAATGCCTGAACCCAGTGATATCCTCCACCCATCCCCCCATCACCCAGTCACTACCTGAAGTCCTAATTCCTATGGGGTCCTAAAGGAAGTGTTCCACAAGCGACCCCCTGATTAGGAACGATGGCACTCTGTTGTCACGGACAACACATGACTGATACTGTCATTCACCAAGGGGCCTGAGAGCTACAAAATCCTTTCACATACCCCCTCCCCCCATCATCCATTTTAGCCTCACAACTGCACTGGGAGGCAGGCAGCTTTTGACTTATCACCCCCATTTATGTTTGAGAAGTTGTGGGGGAACCCAAGGAGAAACCCACCATCCTTGGGTATAGAGATGGAAGAATCAGAGGGTGTAGAAAAGAGGCCGGGGAGAGCAAAAACAAAAAGAAAGTAGAAGAGGACAGCAACAGACTCTGGAAGAGGATGTGTCCAAACCAGCCTTGGTGAGACTCCAGTCACCCTGCCACTCTCGGCCACCAGGTGGCAGGCCCAGGCTGGCCGACCTGACCACTGCCCTTGGAGAGTCCCGAAGGGCAGCCTGAGGCAGAGGAAGCTATGACAGGGTGGGAAGTTAACAGGGACACACACACATCACACATACCACACATATATACTACAAATAACGTATTCACATCCACACACATATACCACACATATCACAACACCACATACACACCACGCACATACCACACACACACAACACACACCAGCTCTCACACCATTTTCGTAGATGCTAGCATTTCCTTTCTCCTGCTACCGACCTCTTCCCCTCCCCTTTTCTTCTCAGTATCTACAAATTCCAAACTTTTCATCATCTTTTCCCTAATACTCCTATCCCATGCCTTTCTCTCCCACCATCCTCTCCCCAAATATCAACATTTTTCTTTCCTCCAGCATCCATTCCTCAGAGGAAAAAATAAAGCCTCCCACCAGCAGAACATTTTCTGCTTTGTCAAGTGCTTTCTCACCTGCTTCTCATTTGATTGTCTCAACAAGCCAAAGAGGCAAATATTATTACTGCCACTTTATAAACGAGGAAAGTCTTGAGAGGCTGAGTTCCTTTTCTGCTCACAGTGGACAGGACTAGAGGCCAACTCCTCAGGCTCCCAGGACTGCCCCCAAATACCTCAGCACCTGTCCCTCCACACAGCTGACCCACACATTCTCACTCATCCTGACACATGGATAACTGCACTTTGTCCCAATGTGATGGGTGGGAGGGGTGAGAAGATCGAGGGTCTCTGCCCTCAGGACCCACTCATTCATGGAAGAAACGGCTTGACAGAGAGGCAAAGAGAGGTCAGGCCTGCTTCTCCAGAAATGCCATTGGAAAGAGGTGCTCACGACCAGAGCTAAATTCTCTGGGTCTGCCCTGGATATAAGTGGAAGAGACTGAGAAAGTCACCTGAAACTTAACAGATGGACATTTCTGTTGAAATGTGTCCTGTATGTTTATGACTCAGCAGCAGCCCCAGGGAACAGAGGTTTCCTAGTGCCCTGGCCACATAGGGAGCAGCTGGGGAGATGGCTCTGTGGGCCTGAGACCTCCACCCGCAATTCCTAACTTCAGGATATTTTAAATGCCCACTCCTCCTTCTGGAGGCATGAAGCATCTGCATAAGCTCTGTATGGCCATGGGTTTCTTCATCTGCATCAACACAGACCTTCAGGTGGCTCCTCTCAGGGACACTGAGAAGTAGTCTTTAGGACCAAACACCTGAGAAAAGGGACAGGCAGAGAATGTGCCCGTAACTCAGGCACTGTGCAGGTCCTGGGGTTCTGCTGCTCTCAGGCCAAACCCTGCTTACCAAGGGCCCAGGTCCCAGAGGACCCCCCGACTCCCAACCCAGTGCCTCTTGCAGGGTGAGCTCATCTCAGAGAGGCTGTCAGACCCTAGCGCTGTGGATAACTGCTCCTGGCCATGGGGAGGTCTCTCTCAGGCTCAGCCTCCAGCCAGGGCTTCACTAGGGTGCAGCAAGCAAGGTGCCTAGGGCACAAAACATAAGGGCACTCCCTCTCAGGTGGGCATTCACCCTACTCCTGGCTGAGCCCCACAACCACCCTTCACCTTCCCAGGCTTCATCCTCCCACTCCTCTAGATTTTAATCCTTCTGCTTCCTCCTCTGAAAAATGGGGATCATGCAAATCTCACAATGGTACGATGACCAAATGAGATAAAGGTGAAGTTTCCAACCTTTTTTCAGCTACAAAATCCATTGTTTGTTCTTTTTTTATGGTTTTCATTTTTTTAAATGCTTATCAAAGCAGTACAGGTTTGTAGCTGAATTGTTGGAGGGCTGCTCTGGCAAGACAACAGGGGTCTTTAGAGGAAAGAGGGTGGGAGAGTACAAAGATGCTACTTGCACCCACCTGCAGTGGACATTCCTGACAATGTGAGAACATCCCAGTAATGGGTATCCAAGACACGACAAGAGTCAGCAGCATTCAGTCAGTACTCAATAATGGCCAGCTGGAAGTGCCTGGGTGGCTGAGTTAGTTGTCTGCCTTGGGCTCAGGTGGTGACCCCAGGGTCCAGGGATCAAGCCCCGCATTGGGCTCCCTGCTCAGGAGGGAGTCTGCTTCTCCTTCCGCCTCTGCCCTTCCACCCCTACTTGTGCGTTCTCACACGTGAAAATACATCAATAAAATATTTTTTAAAAATAAAAATAAAATAATGGCCAATTGGATCAGAATCAAAATCCAAGCTAAACACTACATGGACAGATGAATGCATAAGTAAGTGTGGTACATCCACACAATGGAATATTATTCAGCCTTTAAAAAAAACCATCCAGGGTGCCTGGTGGCTCAGTGGGTTAAAGCCTCTGCGTTCAGCTCAAGTCATGATCTCAGGGTCATGGGATCGAGGCCCGCATCGGGCTCTCTGCTCAGCGGGGAGCCTGCTTCCCCCTCTTTCTGTGCCTGCTTCTCTGCCTATTTCTGATCTCTCTCTCTCTCTGTCAAATAAATAAATAAAATCTTAAAAAAAATAAAAAAGGCCATCTAGTCACCCACAACTACATGGGTGAATCATGAAGACATTCTTCTAAGTGAAATAAGCCAGTCACAAAAAGACAAATATTGTACGATTTCACTTCTAAGAAGAGGTCCCTCCCTAGAGCAGTCTAATTAATAAGACAGAGTAGAATGGCAGTTTCCAGGCCTGGAAGAGGTGGAAATGGGGACAAAGTTGTATTTCTACAAGATGAAAACGTTCTGGAGATTTGTTGCACAATGATGTAGATACACTAAACACTTAAAAATGGTTCAAATAGGGGTACCCGGGTGGCTCAGTTGGTTGAGCACCCAACTCTTGATTCTAGCTCAGGTCATGATCTCAGTGTTGTGAGATCAAGCCTCACATCAGGCTCTGGGCTGGACATGGCGCCTGCTTGGGATTCTCTCCCTCCCTCTCCCCTGCCCCTCCCCGACCCCTAAAAAAGTGGTTAAAATTTAAAAAGTTTAGGGATTCCTGGCTGGCTCAGTCAGAAAAGGATACAATCCTTGATCTGGGGTCATGAGTTCGAGCTGTAGAGATTATTTTATTTTTTTTATTTTTTTTTTTGTAGAGATTATTTTAAATGAATAAATAAATTTTATAAAATAGTAAAGTTTAGGTTATTATCTATAATTAAAAGTGAATAAAAATAGAAGAAAAAAAAAAGAATCTCTTGGGGGCCTGAGAGAGCGCTGGGTGTGAAATCTCAGCATCTCTCCACCCACCCCAGTTTCACCAAGCTGACTCCAGGTTTCTACAAACAGCTTCAAAGGGGAAAGGCAGTCACAAAGAGCACCATGGAGGAAGCAGAAGGAGTTTGCTTCTGAGCTGCTTGGGAGGATTTATGACGTAACGGTCTGTTACATGGGTTGAAGGCCATTTCAAGCATCAACTGAACAAGTCCCTCCTTCTCTGGCACCCCTTCAACCTGCCACCCACAGTCCAGCCCCCAAACTGCAGGTACTGGCTCAGTGCTAAATGACTGCCTGGATGCCCAGTTCCCCATCTAGCACAGGCCTGAGGCACACAGCCAGGGCTCCCCAATACATTTGTAGTTCCAGAACTCCCTCAGCTGCAGCTTCTACCAAGGGAGCACCAGACCCTGGGGGCCAGGTGGCTCCAGTGTGGATTAGGGTTGGTGTACGGATGATTGCATACTTTCCGCTTATGCCCACCTGAAGCTCCTATCCTTGAATGCAAACATCACCACTTGGCCTTTGGGATATCAAATGTGCTGGCAAGGACCCATCAGTAAGACAAGTGGTGAGGGAATCTCTGACCCCTTGGGCAAAGTTCCCATGCATGAACTTGAAGAGGCAAGTCTGTTGTAGCCAGGGGCTAGAGATGGAGGCCAAGCACCATCACCAACAGCCCTGATCCTACCACTTAAGAAGGAAATGCCTCCAAAATTTACAATATATCGCACTTTATACAGCTTAACTTACTTAGTTAACACCCCTAAAATGTGGGTTTGAACACTCCATCTCACAGAAATGGGGACAAAGGTTCCAACACCTTGATAAACAGTCATACAGACAGGGTGGGTAGAGGAGGAACTAAAAGCCAAGTCTGCCCCTGAGGTCCCTCGCTGCCTGCCTTGCACTTGGGCAATCAGCTGTGGCGGGGCTGGGCTTGACACGGTAGACTCACTGTGGCTTCCTCAAGGATTTTAAGGCTCAGAGTATGAAGAGCATCCTGCCCACAATCAGGCTGTACAACTGCTAAACTGACAGAGTCACAACCAAGCTCCTTCACACCTGCTCCCTAACCCCTACCTACTCAAAGACCCACATATTTCCAGACCTTTCCTTCCTGCCTTTCTAGCCTCAGATCCCCCCAGCCTTAGGGAAAAACTGACCCCACATGTCATGTCCTATGATAGTTTCTCTGGCTTCAGCTCTGAGTTTGGCAATCCTCCCTCTTTCCTTTTCTTTCCTAGCCTCTCCTTACCAACCCATAGAATTGTTCTATAGTCCTGCTTAGCGTTCTCCTACTAGAAACATATTTATCTCGCAGGTCACAGAAGAGAAACACAAAACAAAACAGAGAGCACAACCATCACACATGGAAACAGATGATTCTAGAGTGTTGGAAACAACCTCTCCCAGGGATGGGTACTGGGCGGGGGAAGGAGGCATTCCTGGGCTGGGGGCAGGGAGTCTTGGGTTATCTTGAGCTGACTGCACTTAAAAGTGGTTGCTTCACTTCAAAGGGGCTTTTAGGGCTAGTTGTGGGTTCTGGCAATCAGAGCCTATCCCCTGGGCAGGCAGTAAACCTGTGAGAAGGAACAGAGCCAGAGCCCAGCCCCTCATGCCACGCTGAGTCCCATGCACAGAACTGAGGCTTTTAGGACAGGTTTTAGAACCATTTCTTAGTCATTACTGTGAATCTTGCCTCTTCCCAGGATGCCTCTATTATGACAAAGGAAAAAACTGAGGCAGGGGACAGGTGATACCCAGTGCTCATGGAGCAATGAGAATTCTGGGACACCCGGGCCTATCTCTCTGCAGCACCCCCACCAAACAAGTTTCTTGCCTCATTTAGAGGCTCTCAACCTCCTAGGCTACAGGGAATAGTTCTGATGAAATAAGATTCCAGGGAGAACCAGCATCCAAGACATCCAAGACAGACCTAGTACCACACACAGTCCTTCACACATGCCTCCTGAGAACTTGGGCTTTGGGCTGATTCTCTAAGATAAATTAGAAAAAAAATCAGGGCAGCTGGGTGGCTCAGTCAGTTGAGCATCTGACTTGATTTCAGCTCAGGTCATGATCTCAGGGTCGTGGGATTAAGCCCCACGTCGGGCTCCGCACTGAGCAGGGAGCCTCCTTAAAATTCTCTCTCTCCTCTCCTTCTGCCTCTCTCCCTCTTAAAAAAAAAGGGAAAAATAGTAATTGATTTTACTAAGTACTTATACAAGGACTTTTCATACATTTGTCTCCTTTAAGCCTCCTAACCACGTTGTAAGATTGGTGTCACACACACTTTAAAAATGAGGAAAAGCAGGGTGCCTGGGTGGCTCAGTCATTAAGCAGTCTGCCGTTGGCTCAGGTCATGATCCCGGGGTCCTGGGATCAAGCCCCACCTTGAGCCCGCACAACAGGCTCCCTGCTCAGTGGGAAGCCTACTTCTCCCTCTTCCACTCCCCCTGCTCGTGTTCCCTCTCGCACTCTATCTCTCCCTGTCAAATAAATTTTTAAAACCTTTAAAAAAATAAAAACAAAAACGAAGAAAAACGCTCAGCATCACTAATCATCAGGGAATGCTAATCAAAGCCACAAGGAGATACCACCTTGCACCCATCAGGATGGCTACTATCAGGAAAAGAGAAGCGAAGTCGAGGATTTGGAGAAAAGGGAACTTTTAGGCACTGTTGATAGGAATGAGACATGGTGCAGCCACTCTAGAAAACAGTATGGTGGCTCCTCACAAAACTAAAAATAGAATTACTATATGATCCAGCAATCCCACCTCTGGGTATATACCCAAAAGAACGGAAAGCAGGGTCTTGAAAAGATATTTGTATGCTCCTGCTCATAGCAGTATTATTCACACTAGCCAAAATATGGAAATAACCCAAGTGTCCATCAGCAGTTGAATGCATTAACAAAATGTGCCATATACATATAATGGAATACTATTCAGCCCTAAAAAGGAAGGAAATTCTGACACCTGCTATAACATGGATCAGCTTTGAGGACATTATGCTAAGAGAACTAAACCAGTCACAAAAAGATAACTACCGTATGATTCTATTTATACGGAGTCCTCGGAGTTGTCAGATTCACAGAAGCAGAAAGAATGGTGGTTGCTAGGGGCTGAAGGGAGGAAGGAATGGGGAGTCACTGTTTAACATGCACAGAGTACCACTTCTGTAAGATGACGAGTTCAGGAGATTGGTTGCATAACAATGTGCATATACTTAACAATATTGAACTGTATATTTAAAAATGGTTAAAATGGTACATTTTAGGTATCCTATTTATACTTTATATATATGCGTATATATACATATCTATATATGTATACTCTTTATACTTTATATACATTTATACTTTACCATAATTAAAAATAAAAAGTAAATGAGGACAGTGAAGTTCCACAATAAAGAAACTCTCCCAAGGGGCAGAACTGGGAACTGAATTCATATCTACCTGAGGCCAAAATTTGTACTTTCAAATGCCCGACTTCCCTGGAGTCAAAAAGTTTTTATGGAGTCAGCCACACGCCCTCACTTGTGCCCTTGGCAATCATGAGCAGGAGCAATCTTGTTTTAGATGACAAGCTCCCGGCTCTCAGCTTGGCTCCAGGCATGCACATCTTTGCTGAGCGCCTTTCCAGGATCTACGCTGGGCACTAGGGCATAATGATGAATAAATAAGACAGTCCACTTTCCTCATGGCATTTACATTCTAGTGAGGTGAGCCAGATAATAGGTACATAAATAAATATTCAAGAGAAGTATGGGCAGTGATAAGAACCAGTAAACAAATAATCGTGAATGGGAAGGAAAATAAGTAAGCACTGGAGGAAAGAACAGTTGGCTTTTAGTGGGACAGGTTAGGGAAGAGCTCTCTGAGGGACATCTTAGCTACGTACGCCCCACAGACTGACCTGGGGAAGAGTATTCCAACCCAGAGGATACAGTTCACACAAAAATTGAGCCAGAAATAAGCTCCAAGGTTGAGAAGAAGATGGCCAGAGTGGCTAGCACAGAGGGAAAGGGGACAAAAGAGGTAAGAGATGGGGGCAAAGGGCAGCACGGGGAAGCAGGGGCCTCACAGGACTTGATGCACAGCTTGGGATTTTTATAAGGGCAATAGGAAACAACTGCAAGATTGCAAGCAAGGGATAGCGTGGGTTGATTTTCACTTTAGAAATAACTCATGGATGGGGCACCTGGATGACACAGTTGGTTAAAGTGCATCCGACTCTTGGTTTTGACTCAGGTCATGATCTCAGGGTCATGAGACTGAACCCTGAGTCTGGCTCCACACTCAGCATGGAGTCTGCTTAAGATCTTCTCTCCCTGCTGCTCATGTTCTCTCTCTCTCTCTCATACAAATAAATATATCTAAAGAACAAAAGATAGAGAAGGAAGGAAGGAAGGAAGGAAGGAAGGAAGGAAGGAAGGAAGGAAGGAAGGAAGGAAGGAAGGACTGATTCATGGATGTTGAGCGGACATCTCCTACATGAAGGTAACTTTCCTGTGAAATGTCATCAAAACTTGACTCTAGGGGTGCCTCAGTGGCTCAATCAGTTGGGCTTCTATCTTTGGCTCAGGTCATGATCTCAGGGTCCTGGAACTGAGCCCTACATTGGGCTCCATGCTCAGCAGAGTCTGCTTCTCCCTCTGCCCCTAAGCTCTCCAGACTGCTCATCCCTAATAAATTATGAGTTAAGGAGGAACATGGGCATTGATTTCAGTAAGATATAAGCTGCTCTTTCACTGAAACGTGGAGTGTTTTAGCACCGTCAACTTCAGCCTCCTAAAAAGCTCAAGGGAGTCAGGAGCTGTTGACACACAAGACAGCTGAGGTGCAGAAGTAAAGTTTCTGAAGCCCCTTGTCACTGACAGAACCCAGGTACTCCACTCCCGCAGCGTGTCAGCCCAGGGTCCCCTGTGCCCACCTATCAGCAAGCAAAGGCCCGCACTCCCAGAATCAGTCTTGTGATTATGACACCTGCTATCATCTGAGGTCTGCCTAGGACCCTCTGAATTCCTTATCAACTCAGGTCCTAATTTTACACCTCTCTCCCATCTGTCCACAATGTCAGAACTCCATGGGGAGAAGCCATGCTTTCCTTGACCACCATGATGGTTTACATGGAAATGACCCAGTTTCAGGGAGAAGTACTGAGCAAGCTCTCTGTGCACTCAGACTCTGGGCTCTTGTCTATCATCATTTGCTCTTGTCTAAGACTCAGTGACCCCATCTCAGGGCTCTCCTCATTCTGACCCCTGGCTCTCCTATTCTCTTCATTCTCTGGTTTCTATAACGGCTGTCCCTTAAAAATTAGGGGATTCAAGGCTCCACCTTTGGCCCTCTGGTCCTCACTCTACCCTCTCCTGATGTGTACCTCTCACCCCTCTGCTGATGAGTCCAGAACCACACCCCCATCCCTAATCTAGTTCCTGGTCAAGGAAATGTCCTTCAAGTACCTTAAACCTAGCCTGATTGACGTGAAAGCAATCACTTCCTTCCCCAAATTGGCTCCTCTCCTGGATTCCCTATCTACCTTCAAAGGTACATCAGTTAGCAGCCAGGCATGCATCATCTCTGACTTCACCCATGCTCACTTCCCATGAGAGGTCATGAGATGCAATCAGTCCTACTTTCAACATACCTCACACCTCTCCTGTCCTCACCTTCTCCACCACCATGACCCTCACTCAGGTTTTGTTATCTGTTGCCCAGATTACCACAGTGTAGATCAAATGGCCCCTAAACCTCCAAGCCCCCTGCCACACCTACTGCCAGAGGTAAATTCCCAAAACAGTTCTGGTGACGCTACTCCCTTACTCCAAATTCTTTCATGGTTCCCTAAGTCTTCAAGCCCTTCCTAATGCGACCTCACCCACATTTCAGTATTGGCTCTCACCACTCTCCACAAGCACCAATTCTTCAGCAAGCCCACACTAGTCATTCCCTTAAAGCCACACTTGTTTTTGGCATTTTTCTCATGCTGCACCTCTGCCTGGCATGCCATTCCACCCTCTTTCCACTAGCAAAGTCGAGACTCGATTCAAATGCCATCTCCGCTGATGTGTTTTCTCTGACCCTTCCAGCCCCGTTCCCAGACAGCCACTATTCCCTCTGGACCCTCACTGCTTTGGTCCAACCTCTGTGCCCCTAGCCCCTCTCAACAGGAACACTTTGGATATCCAAACATTGGCAGAAGTAGATTCATTCGTTCATACGTTAACTTGTTCAATCAATAAATATTTATTTGGACCTTGCTCTATGCAAAGCATAGTTTTAGGCACCAGTGGGAGGGGATATGCAAGGACACGTGACCCAAAATCTACCAGGGAGCTAAGGTGTGTGCCCTCACACCTGTACTACCTGACAGCCTGTGAGAAGGGCACAGGGGCTACCTAGGGAAAACCTCCCAGCACAGGTACTGTCTTCACCTCAACAATCCAAATGGCCCACTGGGACCCATACCAGGAAGGAGCTGGCAACTACTGCTGAATTCCAAGCATCATCAAGCATCCCAGTACAGTGCTGTCCAATTCTTTGGGCGTCATGCTAGAAGCCACACAGAGCCATCTCAGTTCCCACCACCCTTCAAGGTCCCAGCTCCCATGACCTTTGTGAAGTCCTCCCTGCCTGTCCCAGGCCACTTGAACTCTCACTGCCCCAAAATCCTGTAGGACTCAGGCCTCTGGATGTGTACAGTTCTGCTTCACTGGTCAGTTTTATCTGCTGGGCCTGCTCTTTGCATCAGTCAGTATCCCAGCAGGGCAAAAACAGCTCTCTCACATGAGGATGACTGGAGGAGAGTTCTTATTTTTACTTTTTTAACATTTTTTTAAAGATTTTATTTATTTATCTGACAGGGAGAGATCACAAGTAGGCAGAGAAGCAGGCAGAGAGAGAGAGGAGGAAGCAGGCTCCCCACTGAGCAGAGAGCCCGATGCGGGCCTCAATCGCAGGACCCTGAGATCATGACCTGAGCCGAAGGCAGGGGTTTTAACCCACTGAGCCACCCAGGTGCCCTCATTTTTAGTTTTTTAAAAGATTTTATTTATTTGACAGAAAGAGACACAATGAGAGAGGGAACACAAGCAGGGGGAATGGGAGAGGGAGAAGTAGATTTCCTGCTGAGCAGGGAGCCCAATATGGGACTCGATCCCAGAACACTGGGATCACAACCTGAGCCGAAGGCAAATGCTTAACAACTGAGCCACCCAGGCACCCCAATGTAGGAAAGTTATTAAATAAAGCGTCTATCTACAAAGGTGTAGGCAGGTTAGAGACGAACAAGAAGAGATAGGGCTATGTCCAGCACTGGTAACAGGGCACCTGTCACAACCCTAGGATTGAAGAGCTAAGGGAAAGGACTGTCACTGGAGCCTGGAAATTGAGGGTCAAACAGGATTCCACACAGGCAGAGGTGGCATTCCTAGCCAGCACCCACCCTCTAGTTCCACCATCTTCCCCTCATCTTCAACCCCCATAGCACCCAATGTCCTGTACCTTTAGGACCAAAGAAGTGACCTGGGCTGAAGCTGCTTCTTCCAAATGCCAGTGCTGATAGAGACCCTGACGTTGATCTATAGGGACTCATTTGCCCAATGCCAAGACCCAGTGCTGGCCATGCAGATGTATTTGAATTTATAGTCTTATTCCCCTAACTTACACAAACACTCTGGGCTCTACCTGCCAAGACTGCCCAAACATCTGAGTGTGGAATACTGGGGCCATGTTGCCCCCTTTCTAAAGATGCCAATGTTTCTTGTTCCAAGAGAAAGCACATCACCTGGCCAGTAAATGTCTAAGGGAGGCTGGGGGAAAAGGGCCGCTGGAATTCCAGGGCTCTTTACCAACACTATTTGACATCACTCCCCAAGTTGTACCAGGAACCAGGGGAGCCCATAAGTCTGCTTGATGTTTCTCTAAACAGCAGAGTGCTGGATACAAGACAGCTCCAGCCACAGCCCCCACATGAGAACTTGCAAGGCGTGTGGGGCTTTGCCCTTTCTGTCAGTCTAGCCAAAAGCCCAGCCTCATCAGCACCATAAGGGACCATGGGTAGAGGATGGACTGCTTTTTCTGCAACACAGTCAATTAATAAGAAAGTTAAAAAGGCCATTGTGTTATTCCACTTATGAAAAGAATGTGACCTGGGGCCACGGTTCCAGGTACCTGCTCTCGGCAGCTCTGGTGTTGCTCTGGGTGATAAGGGCGGCTCTGGGGAGTGAGGATCTGTCTGGTCTCCTGTAAATGCTTATGCTGAGCATCCCACAGGGCCCATGGCAAGGGAACCACAGTCAGCAAGTTCATCTGAGGCTCTCCCCAAACCCTCTGCTGTTCTCCACAAGCCCCAGGCTGCCCCTTAGGGGTCAAACCCCTCAGCAGGATTCCCAGGCCTCTGTGGCATGTCTGTTCTGTGTCCTGTTCTCTGTCTTCCAATATGTCACCAAGTCACTCTGATCCTCAGACTGCACAGATGTGGCCATATCAAGTGTGAAGCTTGAATGGACCGGCTACATCCCATTAGCATCAGGGCCTGAAGCCCAGGACTGGAAAGATGCTTGAAGCCACCAGACAAAGAACACTCTCACATACTGGCCAATGCCTGAAATTCCACCCTTAGACATACATTCTTTTAACTTAAAACACTAAATCAACAGAAATCCTCTGTTCCAGGAAAGAGGAGTGACCTACCACCCCTCCCCTCCAAGTGGCCACATGTCCACTGTTCATTCCAATGGCAGCTTTCCAGAAACAATGATCTTGTCCTTGCCTGGGGTACCTGAGTCCTGGCACAGATGGGTGGCCTGCTAATGGGGAGATGCTGCTGTGGGCTAGCCTCATCAAGATCAAATGGTTCCATGGAAAGAGCAGTAGCACAAAGATCAGCAGCTCTGAGTCGTAGGCTTAAGAAGGTCACTCCTCAGGGTGCCCAGATGGCTGTCAGTTAAGCGCCTGCCTTCAGCTCAGGTCATGGTCCTGGGGTCCTGGGATCAAGCCCCGCATAGGGCTCCATACTCAGCAGAGAGTTTGCTTCTCCCTTGGCCTCTGCCCCCACACCTTGCTCCTGCTCTCCCTCACATGCACATGCTCTATCTCAAATAAATAAACAAAAACTCTTCTTTTAAAAAAGAAAAGGTCACTCTTCAGGGCATCTGGCTCGCTCAGTCAGTTAAGTGTCTGCCTTTGGCCCAGGTCACAGTCCCAGGGTCCTAGAATCAAATCCCGCATCAGGCTCCCTGCTCAGCAGCAGGGAGTCTGCTTCTCCCTCTCCCTTTGCCCCTCCCCTATTCATGCTCTCTCTCATCCTGTCTCTAATAAATAAATGAAATCTTAAAAAAAAAAAAAAAAGAATGGAGGGATGCCTGGGTAGGTCAGTTGTTAAGCGTCTGCCTTCAGCTCAGGTTATTATCCCAGGGTCCATGGGATCGAGCCCCACATTGGGCTCCCTGCTCGGCGGGAAGCCTGCTTCTCCCTCTCTCACTCCTCTTGCTTGTGTTCCCTCTCTAGCTGTGTTTCTCTCTGTCAAATAAATAAAATATTTAAATAAATAAATAATAAAAAATTGAAAAAAAAGAACAGAGCACCTGGATGGCTCTATCCGTTAGACATCTGCCTTAGGCTTACTCACTGTCCCAGGGTCCTAGGATCAAGTTCTGTGTCAGGCTTCCTGCTCAGTGGGGAGTCTGCTTCTCCCTCTCCCTCTCCCCCTCTCCCCTACTCTCTCTTTCGCTTGTACTCTCATTCTCTCTCTCAAGTAAATAAATAAAAATCTTTTAAAAAAAAAAAAAAAAAAGGTCACTCCTCTCTCTGGGTCTCAGTTTCCCCAACTCTAAACCAAGGAGGTGATAAGTGTTCTCCAGGTTTCCTCCTAGCTTCTAAATGCTCTGCCATGCAAGGTCCTAATCCTCCAGGACCAAAAAGGCATGGCCCCAGCAGGCCCTGTGGCAGGCTAGGGGCTGCTCCCCTTCCCACCTTAAGTTCAATGTATCCAAAAGCTGCTTCCAGATTTCTCCTGGACCTCTTCCCCTGGGTCCTCAGGCACCTCTCACCAGCCTCAACCATAGGTCCTATTCCTCCTTCTGACCCCCACTGATTTGACCCTCACCCCACATCAAACAGTCTTCCAGTTTCTGAGTTCACAAAGGAGCATGGTCTTTTCCCACCAGGGTCTGCCCTTTATAGGACATGACCTTTCCAGGAGCTACCTCTCAGGCTGTGAAGAGACAGATGTGCCTGTGTGTCGCGAAGGAGCTGGGCTCCCCTCAGCTCTGCTCTCCCCGCTGCTGTCCAGCAGCCCGCCACAGAGCCTGCGCTTCAGGCCTCCTTGCAGCCTCAGGCACCGCTAAGTTTTTACCTCCAGCAGGTCCGAACCCCAAGCCCTGGGCTTGTAAGACCACTGCCAACTCCCGGCCCCGGAGCCCCACTTCCTACATGCTCCTTACTGATCCCTATCCCCTTTCCGGTAGTTCAAGGTCACATTAGTCAGGGCAGAGGCCAAGACCGAACTATAGGAAGTTTATTTCCTCATTTTGGTCAACAGCTAAGACCGCGCTAGACCCCTCCCCCACAGCTACAGCAGCTCCTGACTGACAGGAGAGAAGGACACCAAGCCAAAGCCACCCTAAACTTTCTCTTATGAAAAGGCTCAACCAGAGGCCTCTGGCAGGAGAACACTGAGGTCCTCAAAGCACCCGCTTCCAGCGGCAGCTGCCATCAATCTTAAGCCCCAGCACAGCCAAGAAAACAGTTAAAAGCTGACCTTTACCATTTCTCAAGAACATTCGGCCCTGTCCCTGGGCATAGTTTTCATCTATAATCACTTTGGCAAAGAGGAGGTCAGAGGGTTCTTTCTTCCTTAAAGATTTCCTTGGTCTTGCCAGGTCCTGGGTTGGTGTCCTGTCCCTTTACTAAATGTTGAGAGGAGGAAGTGATGTTCATTCAGGGAAGGAGGCAGGAGCAAGGCTGATGTCCATGAGCCATGTTTCCGAGTGCACCCCCCACAGAAACCACTGAGTGTGCAGGTGTGCCAACAACAGAAAACGGTTGTGACTTTGTGTGTCTTCCAGAGACTCATAACTGAGCGTAATTCAGCTCTTCTTTTTTTCCCCCCAGCTCTTCTGAAAGATTTAATACCTAAAAAATTACTTCCACAATTCCATCACAGAACTCTCTCTCAACGATGAAGGAAAGTGGCTTGACATCAAATGTAAAATTTAATTTAAAGCACAAATTCAGGGATGCCTGGGTGGCGGCTCAGTCAGTTAAACATCTGCCTTTGGCTCAGGTCTTGATCCCAGAGTCCTGGGAGGGTCCCTCATTGGGTTCCCTGCTCGGCAAACAGCTTGCTTCTCCCTTTGCCTGCAGCTTCCCTTGCTTGTGTGCTCACTGTCTCTCTTTTTCTGACAAAAAAATAAATAAATCTTTAAAATAAAATAAAGCACATATGCAACGAGGCTTAATCAATTATATATATATACATATACATATATATATATATATACATATTTTCTTAATTTAATCTGTCCAAACAAGGAGAGCTCTGCTCAATGATAAAGCCAGCTGGTTCTCCAAATTCAAGGGCCCCAGAAGAAAGCTTAGTAAGAAGTAAGAACAGGAAAGAAAGTATCACCTGAATAATCAATACTCTGAAGAGACACCTCTAGGTAGGCATATAAATTGGCAGAAGTTTAGGATAAAATTATAGATCACCTAGCCATAGTGGAATACTAACAGCAAAATGGAATTTGGAGAAGAATTCCCTGATCCTAAGGGTGGCATCATCACCCACAAGTTCAGGGTGCTCCCTTATTAGATACAGCCCCTCAGGTCAGCAGACCACAGACCTAAGCCAGGGTGACATTTCTTATATCCTCATGGACACCCTCCAGCCTGATGAAGCCAGAAATTCCCTCTTCCAAACAGCTGAACACCTGCCAAATGCCTCTGCCCATGCCCGAAGGTCAAAGCGCAGAAGGTGGTGTTTTTTAATTTTGCTGCTTTTCTGTCTCTTTGTTCTTCCCCATGCCTCATTATCTTGAGAGGTCTTTAATAACTGAGCCGGCCTGGAACATTCCTCCTCCTCTTCTCCCACATGGGCTTTTGCCATTCCCCCTCTGTGGAGGAGGACAGCGAGAGTGCCAAGCTAGCTGGCCTGAGTGTCTCCTCCTGGGGCAGCTGGCTCCCAGCCCCTGGGCGGGACCTGGGAACAGAGGGTCCTGGAGCCTCCCCGGAATCCATCAGCCACAGGAAATGAGATTTTAACAGAAAAGGAGGTCTGTCCACCAGCACTTCTGCCCTGCCCTGCCCTGCCCTCTGTGTATGCAGCCATGTGCACACGCACCCCCAAACGCCCCTCAGTTCTCCGGCCAGCAGTGCCTGAGTCATTGTGTCTCACGAGTCAGTACGTTACAGAGGTTTTGAGGGAGGTGTTCCAAGTTGGAACATGCCAAATCAGGTGTTTTCCAACAACTCAGGATGACGCTAGGAACACACCCCCACAGACAGGATATTACTTATACGAACAGTGAGTCCCCAGCTGGTCGCTGTTCAAGTGGCAACTATAAACATCCCAGATCTCCCAAATACTTCTCAAACCATCAAACTTCCTGGTAGTCCAGGTGCAAGGAAGGAAGGCTGGTATAGTCTCTATGCTGAGAAGTGGGCACTGGGGAGGAAGCAGGTCCCTGACCCCAAGAGACCCTCTGGTTTTCAGAGGAGCCACCACCACGCACAGAAGGCTGCCAGTGGGGCTCTAACAAACTAAATTCTGTGAGAGCACTAACCAGGAGTCAAGGGAGGTGTCCCAAAGGAGGGGGCACAGGAGCTGAGCCTTCACCTCTGAGTGAGATCCGAACTATCTTCTAGCACAGGCACGTGAGTGTGAGCCCTGGGTACGAGAGGCCTGTCTGGGAGCTGGCCAGAGCAGCTAGAGCACAAGCTACCTGAGAGCTGATGAATCTAGAAAAAAGCAAAGCCAGGTCACAGAGGACTTGAGTGTTGTAATGAGTCTGGATTTCATCTGCTCCAGGAAATAGGTTTCTAGCAAAGGCTTTCTAGTATACCACGGATCCCAGAGGCTGACTGCCTAGGTTCAAGTCCCAGCTTGGCCACTTATTATGTGGCCCTGGGAAAGATGCTCAACCGCTGTGCACCTCAGCTTTCTCAACTGTTAAATGGGATAATGTGTTTCATCAAATACAAGATATAATTGTGGGAAATCATCTGAGTATCACTAGCTAGGTGGCAAGAATAACCGAGTGACATCAGCTGTGCATGCATACCAAATACTGTAGGATCAATGTCAGCTGTCTGGGAGAAAATCCATGCTTATAAGAAATACTGCATTACTATTAATGTCACAGAGGATATTATGGGGGGAAAATATAGATACTGAGGATTCTGAGTTTTAAAATAATATAGAAGGGTGGATCTGATCATGGGAAAATTTCAATAACATCCACACTAATTTACTTCATTTATAAACTTCTTAAGTATGCACAAGGTAAATACATGGTTTTGAAAACTTATGTCTAAACAAGTCTAAAAGAACTGTTTCATTAAATATATCATTAAAATTTGAAACAATAAGAAAAGATTGGGCCGGGGAACCTGGGTGGCTCAGTCAGTTAAGTGTCTGCCTTTCACTCGGGTCACAATCCTGGAGTCCTGGATGGAGTGTCAGGCACCCTGCTCAGGGGGCAGTCTGCTTCTCCCTCTGCCCTCCCCCCACCTCGTGCTCTCTCACTCCTCTCTCTCTCTCCCAAATAAATAAATAAAATCTTGAAAAAAAAAAGGATTGTGTCATAATTTTTCTTAGTGCTACAAAAATAAGGTGTATCTTATAATAGATAGAATCTTCAAGTAATGAGATGTGGTGGGGATCACATATACCTCATACGACCGTTAAGAGGATTAAATGAGTTAATATTTATATTAACCACTCAGAATGGAGCCTGGCACATAATGATTCCAATATACATGCTATCGAATAAATTGGCTGATTTGTGTCTTAGAAACTTTCCCAGCAGGGCTGAGCATTAAAAGAGGGAAATGGAGTCATGAGGCAGGAGAGCCCTGCAGGGGTCTGGGCCAGAGAAGATGACGGCCCATGGCAATCACGGCCATGTGCACAGATAAGTCTCTGGTGGGCTGGAAAGAGTTTTGGAGGTGGGTCCTCACATCTTCGATACCACATGTGTGTCTGGGGAAGAGGGAGGAGGTGAAAACACCACCAGAGGTTTGCAGATGGGATGACAGAGTAATGCTCTCACCTGAGATGGGAAATGCAGAGAAGTGGGTATGAGGAAGAAAAGAGTGACATGTGTGGGTCACGCTGAATGGGGATGGCTGTGGGACATCGAAGTGAAGTATCTGCAAGAAGCTGGAAATTTAGGTTTAGTACTTAACAGATGTATCCAGAACTGCAGAAAGAAAGGAGGTGGGGAGAGAAGGAGGCAGGGAAAGAGGAAGGGGAGCTAAACAGATCCCTGCCACCACACACCGCCTATGTCACCTCTGGAGCACTCACACATTTCCTTTAACGCCTGAACTATTTGTGTGTTTGCCAGGGTCCCCCACTAAATAGTGAGCTGAGGGCCAGGATCGTATCTCCCCTATATTTGTAACTCAGTGCTTAGCCCAGGACCCGGCATGTGCTAGTCATTCCATGGAGCTGTGTGACCATATCCTTCAAGGGTAGAAGTTTTGCCACCTTGTCCTTTGGTTCATTTGCTCGTCACTCTGCTCCCTCAATCTCTGTCTGGCAACTGCAAAAAAAAACCCAATTTGGATCAGAGAAGATGCAGGCTCTCTGCCAGCATCAATGCTCACCACGTGATGAGGAAGAAGAGAGGGATGGGAGAGGGGCCAGGAGAGGTGACAAACAAGATGGGTCAACACAGAAGATGAGAGAAAAGTAAGAACATTCCAGGGTTGGCCATGAGTCTCTACTTGCTGTCTCCTGCTGTGGTCTCAGTGTCCCCAAACAGGAAACCCCACCCTCTCAGCTTTCCAGTTCAAGCAGTGTCTGAAAGGTGATGGACAGAGCCCTGACCCAGGAGCTTAGCTGCAGGGCCATCCGTCTCTCTGCGGCTAGGTGATCACAAGCCAAACCCCTCACCTCCCCAGGTGGGTCTTGGTTTCCTCATCCGTGCCCTGAGGAAGTGGATGGATGTGGATATCTGCTACTTCTCTACTCAGAGCCTCTCCTCTGCCTCCCATCAACACGCAGGGAGAGCTAGCTACACCACACAAATTTGCTTCCACGGTGCTTTGCAAGCACTTTTCACTAGTCTTCTGTTGTCCCAGCCTTGCAGTCCTCCCCCACTCCCCCTCTGTCTCTGTCACTTTTGGATCCAGCACCCTCCTCCAGACTCGACTGCAACACAGAGTGGGTCTATCAGGGTCTATCATTAAGGTCAACACTCTGAGAGTCTTTCCTAATGGTCCCAGGGCATCCCACAACCCACAACCCAAAGACCTGGCTGTCAGTCCCACTCATGCTCCTGTGATCACGTCATTGTTCTGGGTGAGTCACTTCCAATTCAAGGAGTCTAAAAGGGAAGATAGGGACCACCCCCTAGTACACACCCTCAGCCACAATGGGCTTTCTGATGAGTCCCTACTCTTAGGGTATGGTCCAGTCCTACCCCACCAACCCCGAGGGCCCAGGCTGACAAAATGGACAGGAAAAGGGGCAGCCCATAGCCTTCCGCCTGTGAGCAGGCTCTGATAAAGGGCAGATGGGACAGCCCTGCCCTGGGGAGACAAAGGAAAACAGACACTGGATAAGATCAGGGAAATACTGGTCCACCCTGCTCCATACCACCACACTTTCCATGGATGACCCAGAATGAATCCAGGCTCTAATTTTAATCACTGTCCACCCCCTTCCTTGCCCAGGCCCATCAGAGGTCTGCCTGGCCTGGGGGTTATTGCAGGGGCACTCCACCCACCCCTGCAACCAGGAGACTCTAAAATCCCATGGCATGTTCCGCTGTCCCCTTTGCTCTTTCCTTGCCACAGCGGGCTGAGAGGGCACAAAGTCAGTTTACTTCATCAGAGTTCAAAAGGGGGAGCTGAGGCGCTGAACAGGGGAGGGGATCTCAGGAGGTCACTGGGAGCCCAAAGAAGGCTAGAGCCTGAAAGCAAGAGGTGGCATCAGCAAAACAGTGACCATGATAGTCCCGTGAGACCACAGGATTTTACAAGGAGACCCTGTAACAGAAAAAGAGTTGGAATAGGCAGGAAGAGGAATACCAACAGGAGAAAGAAACAGGCCAAAAGTGCCAAAGAGAGCTCTAGGAAGCCAAATGTTATAACATGAAGTTCTGTAGCAAGGCGGAAGGAGCAGTATGAATGGGGGATCTGAGGAATGAAAACCCCAAAAGACCCTGAGGTATATGCAAGAAGAGGTCTTTGGAGAGAAAAGGTTGGCAAGCCAGCCCAAACAGCGGTTTTTCAGAGGTGAAAAGACCCAGAAGAAATGAAAGACAAACAGTACAGGTTTTGGAAATGGGTTTTCCTGGGTGAGAAGTAGCAGAGGGGGCAGGTAATGTGTGCTTTCAGCTCAGGGAGCTAACTCCAATGGAAAGCTGCTTTTTTGATGTCCTCTGTGTCTTGGTGCTTGGTTTACACAGTTGTCAAGAGCACCAAGAGGCCCTCTGGACAGTCAGTTGAGTGGCTGGACACGGTGCACGCTCTTTGAGAACAAAAGAGCATCTTTTGTTCCTCCTATTCTGATGGGTTTTTAGAGATTTTAAGCTATATTTGTAAAAACCCATAGAACAGCTATCAGCCAGGATACCATACCCATAACTACCCACTGGCTTTGTATCCCAAGCAGTGCTCAGTCCCAGGAAATATTTGTTGCTTTGAAATGATCTGAGTGAGCACAAAAGAAAAGTATCAGTTAGTTAGTTAAGCGGTAGGTCCAGTATGGGGACTAAGGTGACTTTCTTCTCCCTGCATGACGGCCCTAATGAGGGCTCTAGGCTGGCACACAAAGCCTGGAGCAGTATCACGGGGAGGACACTGCCCTGGATGCCTGCTGCTCCCCTTTACGCCAGGGAGCTCATCCCAAACCACGGTTGGCCCAAAAGGAGCAGCTGGGCCCTGCTGTGTTTTCAGAACTCAGGATTACCTCTAGCATCAGCAAATAGCACCAGAAAGTTCCATCAGAAACTAGGGACAAAATAAATAAATAAAAAGACACCAGTGGCAGCTGCCTGCCATCACCCTAATTAAAATAAATATGCAGTCCACCAAGGTCAGTCAGCCTCCTGCTGCTTCCTGGTGCCCCCTCCACAGACACACAGGAAACAGCCCACCTGTGGAGGGAGAGGTCACAGCCTCAGGAGAAAGGGGCTCCCCAGGAGCCAAGTGTACCCACAGCTCCTATGCACCCTCTCTCCCTTCACCCTATCTTCTCCCGTCTTCATGCTCTTGCTAGAATCTGCCAAGCTGGGTCTCTACCTCAGGGCCTCCAAATGTGCTGTTCTCGATGGCTGGAAAACACCACTGCCACATGTTCTCACTCCTTCATGCCGTTCAAATATTGCTCAAAGATCACCTCCTTAGAAAGGCCTGCCCTGTTTAAAATAGCATACATGCAGCCCATCACTATTTAACCTTTTATTTTCTTATTTTCTTCAAAGCACCCACCTCTACGTGCAATTATATTTTTAGTTTTGCTATTCTATTATGTGTTCTCACCTTCCCAACCACCCCCACCCCAAGCCCCAGACCCCAGCGGCCCTGCACATTCTTTCACTCTGAGGACAGGGATTGTCTTGCTCACCGCTGTTTCCCAATATGCTTGAACAGTACCTGGTACATAGTATGCTTTCAATATATAGGTATTTACTGAATGAATGAATGAATGAATGAATGGTTTTTCCTTCCACACCAAGATGATTCATCTGATTTACTAAATATCAGAATAGCTACTGTTTCCAGTAAAGGGTGAGGTGGAGAGAGCTCCTATTCACTGATGTCACAAGGCCACCTACCAGATGGAAGCAAAGAAATGACCATCATGCTAATCTCCTATGCCAGGCCCTCTGATAGGTTCCCTACATATGTTAGATCTTTTACTCCTCGCAGTCACCTTATGCATACGGCATTTTCACCCCCACTTAACAGATGAGAAACCCAGGGCCCAGAGAAGAAACTTTACATTTCCCAAGCTCACTGAGCCAATCGATGATAAAGCCTGGACTTAAAAAGCTTCTTGAAGCTTTTTCCTGGGACAAAACTAGGACCACTTATCTATATACAATGGAATATTATGTAGCCATCCAAAACTGAAATCTTGCCATTTGCAACGACATGGATGGAACTAGAGGGTGTTATGCTAAGCAAAACAAATCAGAGAAAGACAATTATCATATGATCTCCCTTATATAAGGAATGTGAGATACAAGACAGAGGATCATAGGGGAAGGGAGGGAAAAATGAAATAAGATGAAACCAGAGAGGGAGAAAAACCATAAAAGACTCTTAATCTCAGGTAACAAATTGAGGGTTGCTGGAGTGGAGAGGGGGTGGGAGGGCTGGAGTGGCTAGGTGATGGACATTGAAGGGGTACGTGCTATGGAGAGCACTGTGAATTGTGTAAGACTGATGGATCACAGACCTGTACCCCTGAAACAAATAATACATTACATATACATTATAAAAAATAAAAAATTTAAAAAAACTAGGGCACTGGACCATCCCTACCAACACCGGCCTCCCCTGCCCTGGTCCAGGTACTTTTCCACCCTCCCTACCCACAGCACTGACAGCGCTGGAGGAGTTAATGAGGCTTGTCCAGCCTCCGACCAAGCTTCCCAGAAACTCATCAAAGCCTTGAGAGGTAGGAGTGAGGATGAGGGGAGAAGAGGAGGGGGAAGGAGGAAGGGAGAAAGTGGCAGAAAGCAGGCTGTGAGGTTGAATGAGAGCTCCTCTCTATATACAGCCCACCAAATATATCAGGGCAGCAAAGGACTCACTCAGACCTCCACCCTTTCCCTGAACCTGATAGACATCTCCCAAAGTTATCTCAGCCACGAAAGGAAACTGTCAGCCCAGCAGTAGCTGGGCTCCCCAGGCTGAGGCTGCCTGGGACAATGGGGCGGGGTTTCCGGCAGGGGACTGCAGCAAGGCAGAGACTCAGTGCACTAGTGGCAGCCCAGTCTGTGGAGATGTGGGCTCCAGGACCCCCACACTCTTGACTCACTTCATGTATCTGGGACAAGTCACATCCCCTGGGGACAGTTTTGTCTCAAAGAGACAGAGTCATCCCACACCCATCCTCCCAGGCTGTGAGGAGATGGACAAGGGAAAGGAGGAAGGAAGGCTGGCTCAGAAGGAGCACCCTTTAGGCAAAATGGTTTCTCAGCCTTAGTAAGCTTCCCATGTACTGTGCTCTCTGGGCCCTTTGTAAGTATTATCTCAGTTGACCCTCCGCCACACCCTGCGTGGTAGGTCCCTTTCTTGTTTCCACTTTACAGATGAGAAAATAAAGCCCAGAGAGATCAAATTCACCCTAGTCACTTCAATGCTGCATTTCTATTTTTTTTAAGATTTTATTCATTTATTTGACAGTGAGAAACACAGCTATAGAGGGAACCCAAGCAGGGGGAGTGAGAGAGGGAGAAGCAGGCTCCCCGGCAGCCGGATGCGGGGCTCAATCCTGGGACTCCCGGATCATGACCTGAGCCAAAGGCAGATGCTTAACAACTGAGCCACCCAGGCGCCCCTGCATTTCGAATTTTAAAGGAAAACGAGTTCAGCCCTACCATCTTACACCCCTTCTCCACCATCAACAAAACCAAGAGCCTGGAGCTCTGTGAAACCTTCCCATGGGATGAGGATAATTGTATTGTCTGCAGCGACCACCTCTGGCCCTGCAAAGCCATAAACAACATGGGCACAATGACAAATGCACGGAGATGTGGGAATTTTGTTGTCCTTTTCCAACCCTGACTATACACTTCCCTCTTTATGCAATGTCTGGTTTCTGGAGGAAATGGTCATCTCACCACATGGGGGAGGGGAGAGTGGGGATCCAAAGATTTGAATTTCAGGCTCAATTCTGCCACTCAACATCAGCACGACCTCCATGTGTCAGATGCTGGGAAACTGGCTCACTCCGGAGACTCTGAAAGACCCATGATGAGCTAGAGACCCCCACCCTGCCACGGTATATAAAGCCCTCGGAGCAGAATTTGCAAAAGAGCAGGAAAAAGAAGTATGCCTTCCAAAGTGTGAGGAAGGACAGCGGTGGTGTCGACAATGGCTTGGCATAGTCCTGCTGGGGATGTCCAGGCAGAACCAGTTCACCCAGAATGCTCCATTCTGCAGCATGAGCTCACATAGGACACACATACCTGAGACAAGATCCAAGGTTGAAGCTGAACGTAACAAATCATCAATCTATCCATACATGAGTTAGGTCATTCAATTCCTTCCCCCTCAGGGACAATCTCCTTGACCATGCACATAATATATCTGAACCTCATAAACCCCAGAATCCAGGTTATTGGCCAAAGGGGCCCGGGAAACACAGAGACCTCTAGGTTTATTTATAGCAGAAGAAACAAAATCGGGGTGCCTGAGTGGCTCAGTTGGTTAAGCGACTGCCTTCAGCTCAGGACATGATCCCGGAGACCCAGGATTGAGTCCCACATCGGGCTCCCTGCTCGGCCGGAAGCCTGCTTCTTCCTCTCTCACTCCCCCTGCTTGTGTTCCCCCTCTGGCTGTGTTTCTCTCTGTCAAAATAAATAAAATATTTAAAAATAATAAGAAGAAGAAGAAACAAAATCGCCTTCTTTTAAGACATCACCTTTAGAGCACTGTCTCTGAAGAACCTATATGGACAGATTCCAGAGGTAACTGTTGATGCTAAAAGTTCCATTCTGATCTGGCCATTTGACAGCATCTAGACCAAAGAGTCAGTTGGTTTTTCTAGGTGTAACCCTAGTACCTCAGCAGACCCTTTGAGGTTCCTGTCAACTCTATTTTTGTCCCTGTGTCTGGGAAAACTGACTAAGTTTCCTTTTATTTGGAAACAAGCCCAACTCTGAAGTTGGGTGGATGTAGCCACACTTCCGCACCCAAATTTCCGTAAGTTTGAAAACAACACTGGGTGTTGCAGAGAACAGCTGTGCTAACAAGCACGGTTCTTATCTGTCAGAGCCTAGTCCTGCCGGGGTGTCCTGGAGAGCTGGAGCAGTGACTGAAGAGTGGCCAGCCACACCTAACAGGAGCCAAAGTTACAAAGAACCTGCTTCATCAGATAAGGAGCCTGAGCGAAAACCCTTATAAAGGACCAGGAGAGTCAGTGCACCATTGTGAGGGACTCCCCCCGAAAAAACTACCTCCAGAACTTCTTCCAGGAAGATCACCCTGATTATCCTCAGGACACCTGAACTGCCTCCTTCCTCAGCATTTACAACAGCCGTGTCTGCACTGGCACATGTTAGACACAATGGGCACCACACGGAGTGTTTCAACCTCTCTGTGTACAGGTTCTAGCTTGTTCACCAACTTTGTGATCAACTATAAGCCCTCAGAAGGCAGGCAGGCATCTATCTCTGTGTGCAACTATCTGGGAGTCCTCCTCCACAGTGCCCAGTGCAGAACAAGCGAATCCATGCTGGCCCCTCTGTCCACACTGGGGAACTTTCTGCATCTGCCTCAGTGGTCCTCAACCTTCACTCAACATCAGAGGCATCTGGAAAACCTAAAAATTCAAGGGCTCACCCAGAGGTTCTGATTTAAGTGGTATGGGATGGGACTCAGACCCTGGTTTTTTGTTTTGTTTTTTTAGACCTTGGCATTTTCTAAATGTGCAGCCAAGGCTGAGGATCTCTGCTCTAGAGTGTGAACACCAGCTTGGAACCCAAGACTGCTTCCTGTAAAAGCTGGGAGAGTGGAGCAGGTAATCCAGGGAAGAGGTAGTAGAATCCCCCCTGCAGCCATCTTTAGCAGACCAGGGTTGCTGGCTTAGGGAAGGAAAGTGGCCCCAGAATACAATCTTCCGCCTATCCAAAGAAGAGATATAACTTCTAGACAGGGGAGATATTAAAATATTTACTAATGGGTGTAGCAAAGGTATTGGCCCATGAAAACAAGTCACCAACCACCAGGATGGATGCCTGCTGAAGGTCAGCCCAGCTTCTGGGGCTTTTGTATCCATCCTTTAAAACTCATTTCAACAGTCTCTACTCAACAAAATACTCAATAATTAACATTTCACTTTTTGCATTTCTAATTCCTCTTTTGAGAGTGTAAAAGTAGTATTTGTTCACAGTAGAAAATGCAGAAAACCAAAATCATCCACAACCCACCATCCACAGACAACCACCTGAACACACACACACAGAGTGCTTCTCTCTACTCCTGCTTAGAAAGCCCGCCTATGTCCTCCTCTGCTCCTTTCTGGCAGGTGCCTTCCGTGATGGGCAAGGTGTCCCAACTGCAGTCAGAGGAAGAAAATCCCCATGACTCCAAAGCCTCCCCATGTCATTTTTATCACTTGCTATTACTCTAAGGGAATAAGAGTTCCTAAAAGGAAATCGTAGTTCCATTTGAAGAGAAAGGGAAAGTGAGTAACCAGGATGGGATGGCACCTCCCAAGGGCAGACTGAGTCAATCAGCAAACATTCCTGGAGTGCAAGGAATTTGGAGGATATGTCACTCCAGCCTCCACCCTTGAGGACTTCATTATATAATTAAAGATATTAGATCCCCTCACCCCAGCTACTGAGATTTAATGAACTAGTAACTATAAAGTGCTCAGAACGGTACCTAGAACATAGTAAGTATTCTCTGAGTGTTTGCTGATAATCCTATTTTTATTACCCAAGACATCTGGCATGTATGTTCCAAGAGAGTGATAAAGATCAAAAGGGCTCATTGTTTGGAGGAAGGAAAAATTTTTAGGGTTTGGGGGAGGCAGGGATGAGTTCTTGGATCCTGAAAGCAGACAAAGACCCCAGCCCTGGGCTTTGGAAATACCCCACGGCACAAAGGAACTTGGGACAGTCACCCTCCCAGCTAGGCCCTGAACCGTGCAATGGGGACTGCACACCCCACAATTAAACTCTTCTCTGCTTTAAGAGTGGTGGGATGAGGAGGACACCTGACTGGCTCAGTCAGTAGAGCATTTGACTCTTGGCCCAGGGTCATGTGTTCAAGCCTCACACTGGGAGCCGAGATTACTAAAAAAAAAATTGTTTTTATTTAAAAATAAAAAGGAGTCAGGGGATGAAGCAGGCAAGATGTAGTCTGGGCGGGTGTAGGAAGGCAATCACTGAACAGTTATTCCATGGCAGCTGCTGGCTGGGGCTGCTCTGAGTCTGTGTGCTGGGAGAAAGCCGCAGTTTGTAAGCTGCAGGGAAACCCCGAGGAGGCCTGAGGGAAGGACCTGGGAAAGGCCCCATTGCAATGGACAACAGAGGGGTTTTTAGAGTCCTAATAAGGAACAGAAAGGGAAGAAGGGGCTGGAAGCCAGCACTGAGTTACAAGGAGTGGGCCAGGCTGTCTACTGGGCAGGGAAGTGTTGCTGGGGGATGGATGTGTGAAATGCCCTCTTCCTGACCTCCACAAAACCTCCAGGAAAACCCAATTCTTCCTCCAGGACTTAGGCTAGATTAAAGGCTATAACAAAGTGTCTGCTGACCCCAAGACTGGCATGGCTGGGCACAAAGACTCCTCCCGCCCCCCGCCCCCCAGGGGTCTTCCTGAGGCTCACAGAAGCTGCTGTTGATATTCATTTCAAGCCAACTTGGCTACAAGGGATAAACCAGAAAGAACACAGGACAGGCCTAAAATGAGGACCTGGTATAAGACCCAACACCAGAAGGGTGGGGGCTGTACAGCAGATGTGCATGGGCTGTTTCACACATAAGATGGTTGTGCAAAGGACTTCAAAAGGAAACACAAAATCCCCTCCTTGTATATATGTTATCTGTCTTGTCACTCCAACCACTGGGTGGTGGATCCTGACATACGGGTGTAGGAGGGTTTGGCCACTTTGATCCATCCTTATCTACCCTAGAGCAGTGTGAGGCCCAGGGCTCCCCAGCTCAGCTGGGCCAGACCTATAATTCATATACTCTGGCCTCCTGGCTTCAGAGGGGCTTTGGTGGTGAAACTGCAGTCCTAGCTGGTACCAGCCACACCCTCCCCCAGGCCCTGGGGATTAAGGCCTCTGGGGGGAGGGGGAGGCTGCATTCCTGCAGACCACCTCACTTCCAATGCCCTGCTGGTGGGGCCTCTCAGGCTTCTGTGGGCCAGGCCCAGGAGCTCTAAGCGCCCCTGAGGAAAGTTGTGTAGCATTTCAACTGGAGAAATGAGGAAGTGAGTTGTTTCTCCTCAGGAACTTCAGGCTTTCCTCTGAGACAAGCCCTTTCGAATGGCATCCCTGTGAGTCAACCCCCAGTGCCTGGAGCCAGGAAGCACCCTCCTTAGGGCCTGGCAGACCTGCCTCAGCAGTTCCAGGAGAGAGAGAGCCAGCTAGCAGCAGTGCGACAGGGTCACCCACCCACTGCTTCCACCCCCAACAATCCTGAGGCTTCACTACTCCTTAACAAGGCAGGGGCTTTGCCCTGGGTAAGGGCATCCATCTACTGCCTGTTCAACCATAAGCTCTTGGAGGGCAAAGCTGTGCCTTTATTACCTATACCCCAGGATTTGGCACAGGGCTCTGCAGAGAAGGGACAGGGACATTTCCAGGAGGCTTCTTTCCGCTCACGACCTGTCTCTATGTTCTTGGCAGCACAAGAACCTGTCCAGGACCAGAGCTGATCTGGGAACCAAAACTCTTAGGTCTAACCTGTCCTGCTCTCTGCATCAACTGCCACATGTGTGAGCCCCACAGTGGCAGTGGAGGAGGGAGATGGGCTGGGGCCCTTGACTGGTCAACACCCCCTACATTTGCTGGAAGCTCCCTCCACCACTGCTTTCAGAATCCTGTGGAGATGCGGCCAGCTCCATAAAGAGGTGTGTCCCTTGTAGTGCTTCCAGTTAACACTTCCTCTCTGGAGGAGATACAGAGCAGAGCTGGTGACATCAGTGTGGCCACCTAGGGCTTAAAGCAGGAAGACTGTTCAAGGGCTCCTCTGAATTCAGGTTTGTGCTTTGGTGCTACTCTATCCCTATCCGTAACATCATCTCTCACCTTCGCAACAAGCTCCAGAGGTGGGGAGAGCAAATACTACTGTCTCTAATTTTTCCATGAGAAGATGGAGACCGACTGAGAAAACTTATATGGGTTGCCGGAGACTTCACAGCCACCATGCGAGAGTCAGAGCTCAACTTCAAGCTCCTGGCTCTTCTGTGAGCTGCACACACTAGGGAAGAAAGATCTCCCAACAGGGGCCTCTTCTCTGACTCCCTGGGACTCGGAAGGCAGGAGGGAAGGGACAGTTCCTCAACGTGAACCTCAGGATCGGGATACACCCCCATATGCCTACAACAATTGGTCATTTGTCCACTCATCAAATATTCATTAAGTATGTACCTTGTACCGAGCACAATAGGTCCCCCCAATCCATGGGGGAGGGTTCCTAGACCCCCCCCCCCCGTCATGCCTGAAACTGCGGATGGTACCTATTCACACATACGTCCGGCAAAGTTTAACTTATAAATTAGGGGCAGTAAGAAATTAACAAGTATACTACAAAGAACATATATAACCATAACAAAAACTTTGTGACTGTTGTCTCAAAATATCTTATCGTACTCTACTCACCCCTCTTCTCGGGATAATGTGAGACAAAAACCTCAAGGAAAGGAAGGGAGCTGATGACGTAGCACTGTGACGTAGAGTTAGCTACCATTGACCTTTGGCAGATTCGGCAGGAGGACGTTCTGCCGCCTGAGTGTGGCTGACCATGGGTAAATGGAACCCCAGAAAGAGAAACCGAGGACAGGGGACGGGTCCTACTGTACTGTGCCAGGAGCTGGCCATTCAGATGCAATTACCTCCAGTGGGAAGTGAGAAAATATTTCAGTCTAAAATGGAATCGGAGGTTAGGAAACGGAGAATCTCACGTATGCGCCCTAAGAAGAACGAAGGCCTGAGCTTGATTTCCCGCTTTAGGCTGCTTTACGTAAGCTGAGACTTAGCACCTGACCATTGAACATCCGGAGAGAATCTTTCCTCATCCTCAAGCCATTGAACTTACTGCTTGGACTCTGGCTGGGCTCCTGGCTTTGCACTCCTTACAGGTAAATACAGCCCACCCCAGACCCTCGAGGGACCCGTCTCTGGCTTGCTACAGCATGCATTTCCCCAATTTTTTGAATTCTGGTAATTCGAAGTTGCCTCAGTTTTTACTCTTATATTTAGATTGACAGAAGGAACAGACGTTAATGAGTTAATGGCAATAAAGGGTGAGCTATAGGAGGCTACTTTAGGAACCAGAGTAGCATTCTGGGAAGAAGTCCGTTTCAGACCAGAGCCTGGGTAAGTTATCCAAGCCACAGGAAAAGACACATCATCCAGGTGGAGCTCTTTAGCTGGTTCTTGGATATGTGAGGGGTCTAGACACCATGTAAGAGACTTTAAAATTATTAACCTGGGAATAGATGACATTAACCTTTCCATGCCCCGTATCCAACCGTCTCCCCCAAGAAGCAGACCCTAAGTAAAGAGTAGCATACAAACAATTTCTAAATAAGTTTCTTATTTCCAGTTAGTCAGTTGGCCCTACTAAGGGAAATTGGCTAACATTCTGCCTGGAGTCTGCCAAGTTTCCATTCTGCCCTTTTCCCCACCTGGGCTGGTTTGCCTCTTCTTCCTCCACTCTGCCCACCTCCTTCACAGCAATACAAGACGCTCCCATTTTGAGCAGCCTTTCTCATCCCTATGGCTCCCTCCAGCCAACATCCTGGTTCTTTCCTTCCTTTTCTGGGCCTGGCATGTGCTTGGGTTGCTCTTAGTTTCCTGCTCTCCTCTGCTCCGTATTGCAGGAAGACTGACTCCAACAAACTGTGTTCCCCAAGGTCTGCTGAGAACTAGCTTCCAGACCAGGGTTGTCCAGTGAAATTAGATAACAGGAGAGAGAGAAAAAAACCAGGACATTTGTCCCCACTTCTCTCTGCTCCGAGTTTTCCAGCAGGAGCTCACCTCCTTCATATTTTGAGCACCTGTCAAGGAGTCCCTGACATGACTCTGATTCCCACTAGGTATTTCTGACTCTAGTCCTTTTTAATGCCAAGTCCCAAAAGAAAACTCTTGCTCTAGGCCACTGGTACACCGCCCCTCCCTTGTACTCCAGTCACAACGGTAGTAGCAGGTTCTGGAGAAGCCACCCTCTGGCTTCCTTGCCTCTGTATTTGGCCTTTCAGCAATTCCAGCAATCCTGTAAACTTGCTAGCTGCATTATGTCCCTTCTATTGCTTCTTAGCTTTTTTGGATTTAGGATTTCTTTACAGTGTTAAATATCGTTGATCATTGCTGATATGCTGATTTATAATAAGATAAATTTGGTTTTCATTCTCATTCATGCCACACAGCTCCTAAAACCCTTGGAATTTCCTAAGTACTGAGAGCATTAAAGGTGTCTTTTGTTATGTTGATGAATAACTTAGAGATCTCTCCCAGGATGGGGGGGGGGAGGGCTGGTTGCCAGGACAACCAATGTTGTGATTAGAGGGCTGGAACTTTCAGGCCCACCCCTCTAACCTCCGGAGAGAGGATAAGAGCTGTATATTGAGTTCAGTCACCAATGGTCAGTGACTTAATCAATGATGCCTATGTCATGAAGCCTTTATAAAAGCCCAAAAATAGGCTGGGTAGAACTTTCCTGTCAGTGAAAAGGCTGAAGAGAGTGCCTTGCTCAGAGAGAGCTTGGAAGCTCCACACCCTTTCCCCATACCCTGCCATATGCATCTCTTCCATCTCTCTGTTCTGGAGTTATATAACCTTTTATAATAAACCAAAAATCTAGGGATGCCTGGGTGGCTCAGTTGGTTGAGCGACTGCCTTCAGCTCAGGTCATGATCCCGGAGACCCGGGATCGAGTCCCACATCGGGCTCCCTGCTCGGCGGGAAGCCTGCTTCTCCCTCTCTCACTCCCCCTGCTTGTGTTCCCTCTCTCACTGTGTTTCTCGCTGTCAAATAAATAAAATCTTTAAATAAATAAATAAATAAATAAACCAATAATCTAGTAAATAAAATGTTTCTCTGAGCTCTGTGAGCCACTCTAGCAAATTAATTGAATCCAGGGAGGGGATCCTTGGAACATCTTCTCACAGATGTACCCCATCTGTGAGAAGCACAGGTGACAACATGGGCTTGTGTTGGGGATCTGAAGGGGTAGAGGGCAGTGCTGTAAGGCTGAGCCTTAAACCTGTGGGATCTGATGCCATCTCCAGGTAGATAGTGTTGGAATTGAGTTGTAGGACACCCAGTTAGTGTCAGGGAATTGCTTGGCAGTTGGGAAAAGCACACATTGGGACTGGGTATAGAGTGTTGTGTTATAGATTCTGGGTTCTACATGCTGCTATTGGGCCACATTAGGAATAAATTTAAAAACTATGGATTCCTTTAATATAACCCCATTCCATGTTAACATAAATAAGATAGAATTTTTATTTTAAAAGCTATATTATAAAACAAAAATAGATTTGTGAGCAGAGTGGCATCGTTTTCCCTGTCTGTAAATCTCTTTATTGTCTGGATGAGTAAAGGGGAGCTGGATTCTTGTGTCTGTTTCTGCATTCAGTCTACTGTGAACGTTGTTTTGGCTGAAGTATGAGGAAATTCTGGCCTCACTCAGATTTGCCTTTGAGAACAGGTATAATGTTTTTATAGCCTTTTCTTATTTCTTCCTTTTCTTTTAGGGAAGGCGGGAGAAGGGGGCAGAGAGAGAAAGGATCTTAAGCAGCCTCCATGCCCAACATGGAGCCCAATAGGGGACTCGATTGCATGATCCTAAGATCACGATCTGAGCCAAAACCAAAAGTTCGATGCTTAACTAACTGCACCACCCAGGCCCCATTCATAGCCTTTTCTGATTATTGTGGATATTCTTCTCTGATACTCAACAAGTAGTATAGTTTTTTTTTTGTTTTTCTTAAATATTTTATTTATTTATTTGACAGAATGAAATACAGTGAGAGAGAAAACACAAGCAGGGAGAGTGGGAGAGGGAGAAGCAGGCCTCCCACCAAGCAGGGAGCCCAATGTGGGGCTCGATCCCAGGACCCAAGGATCATGATCTGAGCCGAAGGCAGATGCTCAACCACTGAGCCACCCAAGCGCCCCAAGTAGTATAGTTTTTTGGTTCTTTTTTACTATTTTCTTGTTTTTTTCCTAAGACTATTTATTTATTTATTTATTTATTTATTTATTTATTTATTTGAGAGAGAGCATCATTAATAGGGAAGAGAGGGAGAAGCAGGTTCCCTGTGAGCAGGGTACAGGGAACCCAATATGGGGCTCAATCCCAGGACCCTGAGATCATGACCCCAGCCGAAGGTAAATGCTTAACAGACTGAGCCTCCCAAGTGCCCCAAATGGTATAGTTACTTAAAGGTAGGTTACAGAGTAGAATTTGAAACCATATCACTAAACTTTTATTCTCCGTTGTAATGAAATACATTAGTCTCTCTTGAATTTTGAATGGATCTGATTTTGCAGTCTTCTGGATTGGTCATTTAAAAAATATTGGTGGGGGGTAGGAGTGGTGCCTGGGTGGCTCAGTTGGTTAAGCATCTGCCTTGCGCTCAGGTCATAATCTCAGGGTCCTGGGACTGAGCCCCTTGTTGGGCTCCCGGCTCATCGGGAAAGCCTATTTCTGTCTCCCTCCGCCCCTCCCCCTGTTCCTGCTCTCTCTTTCAAATAAATAAATAAAATCTTTTTTTTCAAAGATTTTTATTTTATTATTTATTTGACAGAGACACAGCAAGAGAGGGAACACAAGCAGAGAAATATTTTTTTTAATATTTAATTTAGGGGCACTTGGGTGGCTCAGTGGGTTAAAGCCTCTGCCTTCAGCTCAGGTCATGATCTCAGGGTCCTGGGATAGAGGCCCGCATCAGGCTCTCTGCTCGGTGGCGACTTGCTTCCTCCTCTCTCTCTCTGCCTGCCTCTCTGCCTACTTGTGATCTCTCTCTCTCTGTCAAATAAATAAATAAAATCTTTAAAAAAAATTTAATTTAGGCGTGCCTGGGTGGCTCAGTTGGTTGAGCGACTGCCTTCGGCTCAGGTCATGATCCTGGAGACCCGGTATTGAGTCCTACATCAGGCTCCCTGCTCAGCAGGAAGCCTGCTTCTCCCTCTCCCACTCCTTCTGCTTGTGTTCCCTCTCTGGCTGTGTTTCTCTCTGTCAAATAAATAAAATCTTAAAAAAATATATATATATATATGTATATATAGCAATAGGGCATCCAATGGGTCAGTTGGAAGAGCATGTGACTCTTGATCTCAGTGTTATAAGTTCAAGCCCAACACTGGACATTGGAGCCTACCTTAAAAAAAAATATATATATATATATATATATATACACACACACACACACACACACACATATATATTGGCTCATTAAATCATAAGACTCTTCCAAGCGAGGGGCCATTTCATATAATATCAAAAGCTACATTAATTAATCTCAACACCAATCCCATCAGAAAAGATTTTAAGTATTAGGCAGCTGTCAAGCTCACAGAAGTGGATATAGAGTTTCTAGATTCTAATTTCTACTTTAAAGCTGATGTTTTATAATTGGCAACAAATACTATCAGTTGTTTTCATTGAAGTGACAGTCTCATTTTGATCACTTTCAAAAATATCTGCACAATATCCAAATCTAATAAACAATTTGCCGTTCTTTGATGTAAACAAAAAAAAAAGTGTTTCATGAAGAAAGCAGCTAGTTCAAGCTAGTTCAGTTCACAACTCAAAAAACTTGCACATGCTTCTTCCTTAAAACAACTGTCATACTTCAATATGCACTAGCAGTTCTGGGTGCCTGGGTGGCTCAGTGAATTGAGCCTCTGCCTTCAGCTCAGGTCATGATCTCACTGGCCTGGCATTGAGGCCCACATCGTGCTCTCTACTTGGCAGGGGGCCTGCTTCCTTCTCTCTCTCTGCGTGCCTCTCTGCCTGTTTGTGATCTCTCTGTCAAATAAATAAATAAAATCTTTAAAAAACATATATGCTCTAGCAGTTCTTCATGCATATTTCCTATATCATCACACGGAAAATAAGAAAATCATGGGTTAAAATTCAACAAAAGTAACCTTTAGCTTCATCAAAAACAATCTTGAGGGTGCCTGGGTTGCTCAGTTGGTTAAGTGTCTGCCTTCAGCTCAAGTCATGATCCCAGGGTCCTGGGATCGAGTCCCACATCGAGCTCCTTGTTCAACAAGCAATCTCCTTTCACTCTACCCCTCCCATCTGCTTGTGAACTCGCTCTCTCTCTCATTCTCTCCGTCTCTGTCTCTCTCAAATAAATAAATGCAATCTTAAGAAAAAAAAGAAGTCTTTAGTGAAACTGACCTTTTTTTTTCCTTCAAGTGCCCAGTAATGGAGAATACAATGACTCCTACCATTTGGTGCTACTGTCTTGGCTGATGCTAAGGCCCCAAACTGATAGAGCATTCTGACATTTTGGAAACTTCTTTACAAAACTTTCTTCTCCATTGATGGGCTAGTATTGTCCATTTGCCCTGTCAGATTCACTCTGCACCCTGAAGCCCGGGAGGCTGACATCAAGGGACCTTGTGACTTGACTTCCCTTTGGCTCTGGGCAGATTCAGCAAGTGAGGAACACCAGCCAGACCTGGGAAGGTGGGAAGGAAGAGACTAGGATGTTTGCTCCCCAGGCTCCCCCTCCCTCAGGTATCTGTGGGTTGCCTGTGTTCCTGTCAGGGAACCCTTCCATATAGGTCTCTCCCTCGATCCAGTGTGGTAATGGCTCCCAGTTCTTGCTGTGCCAGGGGTACTATGTCATCTCTTCTTGATGTCTCTTGACCCTGCCCACCTGTTGTCAATAATCATTTATTAAACTGTCTTCTGTAGTCTTTGTGCATGTCGTCATTCTCCTGCAGAGACCTTGACTTACCATCAACTCCCCAACCTCACAGGCCAGATTGTCATCATGCTTCTCTAGCCAATCCTTTCCTTTCTGCCAACAGCTCTCTCTTTTCTCACGTACCCGCAGGACCACCAGCATTATAAATGCTCCACTCCTTTCCTGACTCACCTCTTTCCTCAGATATCCCTCCTTTGCTTTTCCTCTGGGCCATATACATGAGCGGAGGGATCAATGACTAGCTAGAGAGATCGAGAGACACAGACACAAGTGAAGCATATGAAGCACCATCCTGTTTTTAAGTTTTTCCTATGTATCATTTCTATAAAAGTAACATAATAAGGGGTGCCTGGCTGGTTCAGTCCATGGAGCGGGCAGCTTTTGATCTTGGAGTTGTGTGTTCAAGCCCCATGTTGGGTGTAGAGATTACTTAAAATAAAATCCTAAAAAATAATAATAACATGAGTGATCGGACTTAACAAAGAACATTTTACTGATGCTCTATCTTCTACCTCAAGACAATGAGTCTCCTAAAGTTTTTTATTTTTAGTCTTCTCAGAATATTTTCAGTGCTCAGGGACATGGAGACCACTCTGACTTCAGGGATGATGAACTCAATCAGGCAGAGCCCCAAGGAAAAAAAAAGGTTGAGGGAGGGGAAACCTGGTGGTTCACTCCGTTAAGCATCTGCCTTCAGCTCAGGTCATGATCCCAGGGTCCTAAGATCAAGCCCCACATTGGGCTCTCTGCTCAGTGGAGAGCTTGCTTCTCCCTCTCCCTCTCCCCCTGCGTGTGCACGCTCACTCTCTCTCTCTGTCAAATAAATAAATAAATAAATTTTTTTAAAGAAGAATTTGGGAGCGCCTGGGTGGCTCAGTTGGTTGAGCAACTGCCTTTGTCTCAGGTCATGATCCCGGAGACCTGGGATCGAGTTCCACATCGGACTCTCTGCTCGGCAGGAAGCCTGCTTCTCCCTCTCTCAGTCCCCCTGCTTGTGTTCCCTCTCTGGCTGTGTTTCTCTCTGTCAAATAAATAAAATATTTAAAAAAAAAAAAAAAAAGAATTTGGAGGGGTGCCTGGGTGGCTCAGTTGGTTGGGCGACTGTGTTCGGCTCAGGTTATGATCCCTGAGTCCCAGGATTGAGCCCCGTATAGGGTTCCCTGCTCAGTGGGAAGCCTGCTTCTCCCTCTCTCTCACTCCCCCTGCTTGTGTTCCCTCTCTAGCTGTGTTTCTCTCTGTCAAATAAATAAAATATATATATAAAAAAAAAAGAATTTGGAGCTAGAAAAAAAGATACTCTTTTTTTTTTTAAGGATTTTTTTTTTAAAATTTGCCAGAGACAGACACATTAGGAGAGGGAACACAAGCAGGGGGAGTGGGAAAGGGAGAAGTAGGCGTCCTGCCAAGCAGGAAGCCTGATGTGGGGCTTGATCCCAGGACTCCGGGATCAGGACCTGAGTCGAAGGCAGACACTTAACTACTAAGCCACCCAGGCACCCTGAAAAGAGATATTCTTTGAAAAAAAAAATGTTTAAGGGATATATACATCCCTAAACAACTGTTTTTAAGTGTAACATGATTTTTAAGTCAGTTACTTTTTTTTTCTTTTTGCTAGTTTTCCTATCAAGATACATTGGCTCTGCCAAACATTAAATACCAATCACAGCCCATGAGTGTCAGGGGCCTCTGCGTGGCCCTCCTAGGCTGCTTCTACCTTGTGAGGCTGTCCTCTTCCATGTATGATTGAAGGGGAAGGAGCATAGACAATACCACATCACTTTTTCGACTTTACTTGAGGGTACAGACGTGGACCTGTAAACAGCTGACGCTCT
>PITA01009751.1:0-40846 GCA_004023965.1 Spilogale gracilis
CATACTTTCACCAATCGTCTCTACAGGGGGATATATGTCCTAATTTGGGCTAGCAAGAGGTATGTGACAAGCTGCATGCCTGCGGTCCTTGGGGCCTGGGTGGGGTTGGGTACCTGCCTGCCGGTTGCTGGGCTCAGATAACAGAATGTGGGTCTGCTCTTACATTCTGGAGGGTGGGGGCCTTTACAGCAGCCTTTCACCGTGATCTAAGGCATAGTCAGGTCACTGCTCTTCACCAGGGACCCCACAAGTGGCAGATCCAGGGAGATCCTCTCCCTTCTTCTGCCAGGAGTGGTGGCACGGGAGCACGATGCAGGAATCTGTTGGGTTTGGAGACTCTGAACCGGGGCAACTGCCAGAGATAGAAGCACTGGGTCATAGGCTGGGTGAGCACCGAGTGTGGTCGAAGACCAGGGAAACGGGAGTGACTGACTGCCTTTCTCTGACAGCGCACTGAGGAGTGGGGCCCTGAGCTCTCGGCTCCTCCATGCTGGAGACTAGGAGGCCATCCTTTTTGTTCCCATCTTCCAAAGCTGTACGGAAAGCACTCAGGGAATAAAAGCTACCAAGTGCAAACTAAGCAGACTGCTTAGCCTGAAGCTGGCAAGGGCGGGGCAGTTCCGCCTCAAGCAAACACATTTGAGAATCACTACAACAGGCCCCTCCCTTAGAAGATCAACAAGAACATCCAGCCAGGAAGTTCACCCATCAATGAGAACCAGAGCGAGGGAAATGCAGCACATAGAATTCATGGCTTTTTCCTCATGATTCTATAATTTTTCAAAGTTATTTTTTTTAATTTTTTTCTTAGTTTTTTTAAAATTTTTTCCTCTTTCCTATTTTAACCTCTTTAAACTACATTATATTATCAATATCTTTCTAAAAATCTTTCTGAATTTTCATTGTTACCATCCCTTCATTGAACTTAACCTTATTTTTTGTAGACATACAAGTTTTTCTTTCATTAAAATTTTGGAATACAATTTCTGTGAAGAGATCAAAATATATCTTAAATCTAGTATATGGATTTGTTCCATTCTCCAGCTTAATCACATTCTCTTTTTTTTTCTCTTTTTTCAACCAACTTATCAATTCCTTTTTAAAAATATTTTTTAATTTTCATATTTATAGTCATATTCCATCCCTTCATCATTTCTACCCTTATTTTTAGGTAGTGTCTTCTAACAGACCAAAATACACCCAAAATCAAGCATGTGACTCTGTTCTATTCACCAGTCTAATATATATCTAATATATAATATACATTATACTATATACATGATTAATATAATATACATAATATATAATATATATAAACATATATATATTTTTTGGTTAGTTTTGGTGTACTTTTCTGGGATCATTGCTACCCTTTTTGTATTTTTTCTCCTCTGACTTGGTTAGTGTATATTTTTCTGGGGTTGTTATTACTCTTTTAGTATTTTGTCTCTCATTCCTCTATTCTTATCTGGATAAAATGACAAGGCAGAAAAACTCACCTCAAAAAAAAGAACAAGAGGCAGTACCAACAGCTAGGGACCTAATCAATAGGGACATTAGTAATATGTCAGAACCAGAGTTCAGAATTGGTGATTATCAAGCTTCTAGCTGGGCTTGAAAAAAGCATAGAAGATACTTGAGAATCCCTTTCTGAAGATAGAAAATCCACTTCTGGAGAAATAAAAGAACTAAAATCTAAACAAGTTGAAACCAAAAAAAGCTATTAATGAGGTGCACTCAAAAATGGAGGTTCTTGGGGTGCCTGGGTGGCTCAGTTGGTTAAGCAACTGCCTTCGGCTCAGGTCATGATCCTGGAGACCCGGGATCGAGTCCTACATCGGGCTCCCTGCTCGGTGGGAAGCCTGCTTCTCCCTCTCACTCCCTCTGCTTTTGTTCCCTCTTAATCTCAGGAAACTAACTGAGCATTGCTGGGGGTCGGGGAATGGGGTTGCTGGATGATGGACATTGGGGAGGGTATATGCTCTGATGAGTGCTGTCAACTGTGTAAAACTTATGATTCACAGACCTGTACCCCTTAAACAAAGAATACATTATAGGTTAATAAAAAATAAAAATAAAACTTTAAAAAAAGAATATTTTTAAGAGGTGCCTTTTTGCTCTGTGAGTTAGACAACCAACTCTTTGTTTTGGCTTAGGTCATGCTCTCATGGGTTATGAGATCAAGCCCTGCACTGGGCTCTGCACTGAGTAGGGAGTCTGCTTGGAGATTCTCTCCCTCTGCCCCTTCGCCACTTGCTCTGTATCCCTGTCAAACATCTAAAAAAAAAAAAAAAAAGACAGATATATTTAAAATTGTAGAATTGTGTGAAGATGATAAATTTCCTTCTATTTGCTTTGTTTCCCTCAATGATTTGTGAGGCTGAAAGTAAGACAGAGCGATGACATACCATTGCATATAAAATTGTGGTTGGCTTCCCCCATCCCACTTCAGTCACTATGTCAGTTTTACAGAGTATAGGCTTTAACTGAAAGTTTGCATGAAAAAAAACAGTGATGGGTGGCCTTCATTTCAGGGTTGTGGTTAGGCAACACAGTTGAAAAGGCTTTTTATCACAAAAAAACAATGTAACAGAAAGCTTTCTTCTGTGCATTTCACCTAAAAATGCAGAAGAAAATTTTAAGACTCGGCATTAATGTGAAGTGAAGGCAGAGGGCCCATGGGTTCTGAAAAATACAGTCCAAACTACTGAAAAAACTGAATATATATGTTTTATAGGAATTCAGTTCAACATGAGAGTTCAGGACAAATTCATAAAAAGGATATTTTTGTTTTATGTTGACATATCTCTTCTGAAAAGTAGATTAAAAGAGAATAGTAAGAGGGTCTTAAATATTAAATCATTTGTAAATTTAAAACCTAATAATTTACTATGAAAAGGCTAACTGATTTTATTTCCAAGGGCCTTATCACTGGATTTTAGTTTAACAAAGGACAGAAGAAATTAAGTTTTAATTTCTCATTAAACAGATGAAGAAGGGGCACCTGGGTGGCTCAGTCAGTTAAGTGTCTGACTCTTGATTTTGTTTCAGGTCATGATTTCAGGGTCATAAGTTCGAACCCCACACTGGGCCTGCATTCAATGCAAAACCTGCTTTTCCCTCTCCTTTTGCTCCTCTCCCTGCTCATGCTCTCTCTAATAAATAAAGTATTAAAAAAGGGGAAAAAACAAAGATGAAGAAAAAAGTGTACAGAAGAGGGAATTTTATAAGCTCATGAGAAATAAAAGATGAGGTCTAAGGTTTTTTGAGTTTCATACTCATGCTCATCCCCAAACTACAATATTTACTTTTAAATGGAAAGAGGAGTGATATTTAGAGTTAAGGCATTTTTATTTAATCTTAAATCAGGGATCAAAAGGTCTGGTTCTTAATATATCTTCCTCTAGTTTTATGCATCTTGCAGATGAAAAACTTTTTTAGCAGTTTTACTGAAATATACTTAGTATACAAAGAGCTGCATATATTTCTTTGAGGAGTTTGGACATATAGAAACATCTGTTGTATCATCACCACGATCAAGGTAATTAGACATAGCACCTTCAAAACTATTCTCGCGCCTCTTCTGTACGCATGCAGGAAACTTAACATGAGATCTGCCATCTTAACAGATCTTTAAAATCATAATGCGGTATTAACTATATGCAAAATGTTGTACAGATCTCTAAAATGTATCCATCATGCATAACTAAACTTTATACCCATTGAACAATGACTCCTTATTTTCCCCTCCTCTCAACCTCAACAACCATACTCTATTCCCCACTTCTATGAGTTTGACTTTTTCAGCTATCTCACATAAAAGAAATTACAAGGTTTTGTCCTTCTCTGACTGATGTATTTTACTTAGCATAATGTCCTCTATGTTTGTATCTTGTTCTAATTTTGCTATTTCAAGTTCAACATATATTCATAAACATGGATATATGAGAAAAAGAAATACTTGAATTTATTACATAAGAATAACTGAAAGACTTCTACAAAATATTTGGATTTGTTTCACTTTTGAATTAAAATGTTTCAGTTGGTATTTCTAGAAAACACAATTTAATTTGAATTCTCCTATTTCTAGCTTTTGTATAACATCCAAATACCTTTATAAAAAATTTCCAAAGCTCATGAATTGATAATTTGTGCCCTTTTAATATGTTCCTTTTTGCAAGACTGCACTTATTATTTAGTTTTTAAAAGTGAATGAATCATAGAATAAAGACATAAACTATCACACCATAGAGATTTGGGGAAACTTAAGTGCTTCACAAGCAAGAGGTAATGAACTAAATTTCACAAGAAGTATCCTCTGCTAGTATTCCATTTTCATTTGTAAATGACTCATCTGTCTTTGCAAAGAAAAAGCAAAGCATATTAGAAAGCCATATCATAATGACAAGATCAATTTTTAAAAATGGTAGATATAGAATAATTCCAAAACCTCCATTACTTTCAACAAATATTTATTCAGTACCTTCAATGTGTCAGGTATGCTGTTGAGTTTTGGGGACACAGAAGTCAACATACAGAAAAAAAACTTTTCACAGTGATTCTTATATAGAGGAAGAAGAGGGATAATAAAAATTGACTGAAATATATGATTCCCCCAAACATATTAAGTATACTAATGCTTTCTTTACTCAATGACCATGATACATAATATTTAATCAGGTAACATAAAGGTTAAATCATTATCACATAGCATAATACTTTAGCCGAAATAAACCACAATTCTGACAAACTAAGAGTTCTGCAGGCTTTTAGCATCTTTCAAATAAATCTGAGTCCTGGTTGAATTTTACACTACTGGATGGCAGTTGTCCATTCCAGCTTTTAACTACTAAATGGGAGGATTTTGGGTAAGACTGCTTTATAATTCATTCTCAAAGAATGAGCAATTTTTATAAGTATAAAAGGCGGTTGTATTAACATTTTACACCAAGACCACTAAACATAAGCCAGGGTTTTGTGGGAATGCAAAGTCAGTCTAATTCTGTCCTGAGTGACTAGTATACCCAGGACAGCTAGAGGGATCCCAGGAATCTCTCCATCTCTTTAAGAGAGGACACTCATTTTGAGAGCCCTTTCCTTAGGATATTAAGTTCGAGAGAGTTAAGGAATATAAGGACTCACCAGCTTCCTGAGAAAGTTGGCTGTCATTTCTCAAATAGATCATGTGATCCTACCCATGTGCCCTCTGCTTTGAGAACTGAGGTCAGACAAAAGTCAGGAGACAAACTCGAGTCTCAAGTATTTGAATACTCTCACTATACATCACATTATTATTAAATACAATATGAAAAAAAATGGGCGAAAAGAATCAATGAAAGGGAGAGAGTGTTGTGTGGTCTAATTTTAAATACTGTAGCCACAGAAGAACCACAGGAAGTGAAAAGTCTAGCTAGGTATCTGGGGAAGTGTTTCAAGAAGGTTTAGTAAAATAGGTGTGTGTGCTCAAAAACCAGATTAATGTGCCTGGAGTGGAACAAATCACGGAAAAAAGAAGCAAGGGAAGTATTTCAAGAAGGTTTAGTAAGATAGGTGTGCTCAAAAACCAGATTAATGTGCCTGGAGTATAGCAAATTAAGGAAAGAGAAGCAGGAGATGCAGGAAAAGGGTTAAGAAACTGAAGGATTGGGATTAGACCATGTAAAACACCATGGAACACTTTAGGATCTTTTATTTCTACCCTCAGTACAATACAAAGGGTTCTCTGTGGAAGGGGAAAGATTTGGTTCTCTGTTTAAAAGTCATCATTCTAACTTCTATGTTGAAAAGGAACTCTATGGAAGAAAGAGAAGGTGGGAGTCAGGCTATCACAGCAGTGAGAAGATGAGGAATAGAAGCAGTGGTATAAGAAGTCATTGGTGTTTGAATTTACACATGTATTTCAGATTTTAATGTTGCATATTGTATGCATATGCACAAACCAAAAATTATGTAAACTTTCAGATATAGAAAAAAGTATGGACAAAATAATAAACTCCCACCGGTTAGGTTCAATCAGTAAAAACATACAACTTTATTTCATCCTCTCCAATTCCCCATCCTTGGCCTCCATGGAACAATTTTAAAACATATTACACCATGTCATTCATCCTAAATATTTCAAAATGTAACTCTAATTTGTAACATTTCATTATTATACCCAAAATACTATTTATCAATATCACCCCATATTATCAGCAAAGTTTTCTAATATTCTTCTAAATGTCTTTCTCTTTATACTGATTTAAATCAAGATCTGCATAAAAAATTCTGAATACATTTTTAAATGCAGTGCACAAGAAAAAGCACACCTGAAGTTCTTAAATACCGGGAAATGAGTATCAATAACTCTTAACAGAAACTGCAGAACTGAAAGCAGGGGAAGATTTCTAAGGTATCAGAGCAGAATGGGGCAGCTACGGTACAGCTGGGTCTACAAAAAGAAGCAGATTACAATTACCAGAATTTGGTGTCTTGGGGAAGAAGCCTGTATTATTCTTCTTGGGCTGCAATAAAAACATGCCACAGATGGGCTCCAATACCAGAAATCTGTCTTCTCATAGTTCTAGGTACTGTAAGTCTGAGATCAGGGCACTAGCCTGATTGGTTCTGGTGAGACATCTCCCCTCGGCTTGCACATGGCTGTCTTCTTTCGCGCTTACCTTGCCTCTCCAAGGAACACATGGTAAGAAACAGTCATTGAGCACTCTGGTTTTCGTGGTGCACCCTTATTATCTTATTAAACCTTCATCACCTCTTGAGAGGTTCCATCTCAAAATATAGTCACAATGGGTGTTTGGGCTTCAACATTTGACTTTTGAGGAAACACAAACATTCCATCCATAGAAAACTCCATGGAGCTATAATCGATAGATCTGAGAATGTCACTAAACAGTGGTTATTTGAATTTTTGAGCATGGAGGGGCCCCTCTATACTAAGATCCAGATTTTGGTGGAGATCATGATAATTTGTGCTAGTGTCTCTGAAGGAGTAGGATGAATATGATTTTCCAAGTGTTAGAAAGCCTGCAAATCAACTCCAATTACTCTTAGTACAATTAGCTACCACTGCAAGAGTGAAGTATTGCTGACAGAAATGGGAAAGCGGCAACAACTTTCTTAAAAATAGAACAACTGGGGTACCTGGGTGGTTCAGTTGGTTAAGCGACTGCCTTTGGCTCAGGTCATGATCCTGGAGTCCCAGGATAGAGCCCTGCATCCAGCTCCCTGCTCAGCGGGAGGCCTGCTTCTCCCTCTCTCACTCCCCTTGCTTGTGTTCCTCTATTGCGGTGTTTCTCTCTATCAAATAAATAAAATCTGAAAAAAAAAATAGAACAAATCCCATCTTTCTCTTGATTTCCTGTCTCCCTCTAGTTCCTGCTACTAGCAGAAACTAACAGGAATGAGGTGGCAAATCAGCAGTATGAGACCAGCACTACAAAGCAGAGTATAGAACATTTTGTTTGGAAGTGAGGTATCTATTAAATGCAGCCCCCTTCAGAGTTTAAATCAATTTAAGTTGAAGTTTCTTTATGGCTAAAACATTCCTACCTTAAGTGACCATACTTTGCCTGGGTAGAGTCACCTTAATACTTATTTGACATCATCTATAATTTGTGCTCCTCTTCACCATGAAACGTGCCCATGTTTAAATGGAAAATTATATGGCCACCCTCAATAACACTGACACATGTTACTTTAGGCAATGATCTAATTTACCCCCTAAACAATATTAATTCAAAATCAATTACTTAGATTCCAAAAATAAAGTGTTATAAATCTGTATCCAAGGGAATGGTGTAATGATTAAGTGGTAGGCTAAATATTGTAATATTAGAAAATTGTACAAAATTTACTCCAGTTTCACTTAAAACTACAAAATCTTCTAGGTTGCACTAAGTGTGATTTCTCTCATCCATATTGTCCTTAGAGTACATATAATCAGATTTATCTTTTTAAAATATATCCTACATCATGATTTATAAATTTTGTTGATGAAAATATCCTTAGAACTATTAAAAAAGCAAAGGACGCTTCCCCTTCATGGAAAACTGAGTGAAAGGAAGGTATCACCAAAAGTTTATCTCAAAAACTTGCCACAGACACCCTGGAACATAAGGAAGAGAGGAATCATTATCTAACTCAAACTAGAAGCCAAATAACTCAAACTAACTGAAGCTGTCTGCATGCCACGGAAAGAGAAAAAAGGCTACATTGAGAAGTTGAATTGTTCCTTGCACTCAAGTGAGGGTGTTGGTTATGATTGATTTAAAAAGAATTCCTGGAGATTTCAGTTTCTGGTTCTGCATAGAAGAGGCTCAGAAGACACCACTTTGTCCTACAACAAGAAAAGAGCTAAAGATACTTTAAAAATTAACAATACTTCTTAGATCCATAATGGGGCAGATTCAGGGCGAACCTCTGCTCCCATGATTAGAGACAAAGACAGGTAAACACAGGAAGTCATGGCTTAACAGGGTAAAGACTCATGAACAGACATTGCCACATGAACCTGTACCAGGGTAGGAAAACCTGAACTATAACCAACAAATTACTAGAGACTCTGCAGAAGTGAGCCTAAGATTTAAAAATTCCAGGAAGACCCACGTGTAGGAAGACTCGCACAATTCTGTGACAAACATCTCCAAAAATTAAACTAGCTTCTCACAGTAAATGTCTGAGAAAAATCACCTCTGGTTTCTTGTGGAAAGAGGAAAGAGACCATTTTTGAATAATGTCAAAACACTCTATTCTTAACAAGGCTTACCCTCAGGGAAAAACTAGTTAATCATAATATAACCTTAAGGGGGACTGAAGAGAAAGTGGCTGAAAGAAAAAAAAAGACCAAAAGCTAGTCAGTTGTAGCTTTCCCTTAGTAAGAAGGGAAATACCCAGCCCTAGCCCAGTGAAACTATCCTGTGTTACCTAAGAAGGAGGAAAAAAAAACCCAAAATCCAAAAACTCAGAAATACGTGTTAAGATCATGATCCAAAGAAATGGACTCACTGAAAGACTGAGACCTAACCATAGAATATAGACTACTTCCCCTCTCCCACACTTCCCCTCTTCACCACATTGCTCAAGGCTTACTTACAAAAGTAAAGTTGTAGTAAAGAAAGCCTTACGCCATTCACCCAATATATCATATTCAGCTTTCATGTAAAAAAAAATGAGAAGACATAATAAAAAACAAAAGCAGAACAAAATGCAATTTGAATAGACAGCAAACATTAGTACCAGACTTGAATGAATGTTGGAATTATTGGACTGGGAATTTAAAACAACTAGGACTAATATGCTAAGGGCTCAAATGAATAAAGTAGATAGCCTTTAAGAACAGATGGGCATGTAGGATGAGAGAGAAAAATCCTAATAAAGAACCAAAAGGAATGCTACAGATTAAATTTAATAACTAAAAACAAAACAAAACAAAAACAAACAAAACCACTAAGAAATGAGTACCTTTAGTGGGCCTATTATTAAACTGGACAAGGCTGCAGAAACAATCTCTGAGCTAGAGAATATATGAACAGAATCCTTAAAACTGACAAGCAAGAGAACAAATATTGAAAATAACAGAATACCCAAAGATTGTGAGGCAACTACATAAGGTGTATCAAACAAGAAACGGAAATACGAGAAGGAGAAGAGTAAAAGGAAGAGAAGAAATATTTGAAACACAAATGACTAAAAATTTCCCCAAATTATCAGATGCAAAACCACAGATATAGGAAGCTCAAACACCCAGCAGGAAAAAAATACCAAAACCCTCCACATCTGCATCGGCAAATCACCATATGGTATGGATGAAGGTTTGTGTAACTTGTCCTGCAGAACTGACTACTGTGACCTGCATATATGCAGGCAGGCTAAAGAATGTTTCTGAGACTCGTGCTGCATGATTGACCTTGGGAGCCTTGTTAGTTGATATAATCTGGCCTCCAGGTCCGAACTGGCCCATCTGGAATGGACACTGAGAGCTATAAATTTTGCCTTGCATCCCTTCTGGCTCGAGGGTGGGCCGGCACCCCAGAATGGAATCTGGGAGGGGAGGCAAGCATATTTGGCCCAGGCTCCTTGAAGATGTAAGAATGTGGTCACAGAAATGCAGCTCAATCCAACCTGCACATAGGCAAACAAATGTATAACTTCAGACCCTTGCATTTGCCCTATAAATATGGCCTTTATGGGGATGATCAGTTGTTCTTGCCTGAGGGGTGAACACTCTGCCTCTACTTCTCAGGATGCCAACATGACGGGCTCCACGGGGCTTTCCCAGCTAATGACTATGAATACCTGATCTGACATAACTCTGTCTTATGCTCCTTTACTGCTTACTGTTGCCCTCATCTATGTTTAGATTTAACTTTTCTTGTTTCTATTTCCACTAGGTTTCTAGTTTATAATATCTATAAAGTGTTTTTCACCTTCAAAACCAAGAGCTACCATGAATCTTTTCTTCGGAGCAATCATTTACAAGTTACAGAAAATCAAATATAATTTTTAAAAATCCTGAAAAAACAGAAAGGAAAAAAAATCACCTTACCTGGAGAGGAACAAGGAACTACATCTGATTTCTCCTGAAAAACCATGTAAAAAAGATTGTGGAGTGAGGGGCGCCTGGGTGGCTCAGTTGGTTAAGCGACTGCCTTCAGCTCAGGTCATGATCCCGGAGACTCAGGATCAAGTCCCACATCGGGCTCCCTAATCGGCGGGAAGCCTGCTTCTCCCTCTCTCACTCCCCCTGCTTGTGTTCCCTCTCTGGCTGTGTTTCTCTCTGTCAAATAAATAAAATCTTTAAAAAAAAAAAAAAAGATTGTGGAGTGAAATATCTAAAATACAAGGGCACCTATATGGCTCAGTCAGTTAAGCATCTGCCTCCAGTTTGTGTCATGATCTCAAGGTCCTGAGATTGAGCCCAACATTGGACTTCCCACTCGGCAGGGAATCTGCTTGTGTCTCTTTCCCTCTGACCCTTCCCCGGCTCTCTTTCTCTCAAATAAATAAATCTTAAAAAAATAAATTAGATTAAATTTAAAAAATAAAATATGGGAGGAAAACATATACAACCTAGAATTCTGTATCTTGTAAAACATGATACTTCAAAAGTCAAGAGTATATAAATATACAAAGAACTTATACAACTCAGTAGGGGGAAAAAAACTAATTTAAAAATGGTCAGAAGATCTGACTAGACATTTTTCCAAAGACACAGATGGCCAACATGCACATGAAAGGATGCTAAACATCACTACACATCAGAGAAATACAAATAAAAAGCAAGATGGGCTATCACTACCCTCCTGTTAGTTAGCTATCATCAAAATGGCCAATAAATGACGACTTTTGGTAAGAGTGTGGAGTAAAGGAAACCCTTATATACTGTAGGTGGGAATGTAAATTGGTGCAGCCACTCTGACAAACGATATAGAGGATCCTCAAAAAATTTTAAAAAAAGAAAACACCATCTAACCCAGCAATTGCACTTCTGGGTATATACCTAAAGAAAATGAAAACACTAACTTGAAAAGATATATACATACCCATATTTACTGTAGCATTATTTATAACAGCCAAGACATGAAAGTTACCTATGTGTCCATTACTGAATCGATGGATAAAGAAAATGCTATAGTCATGATCCCGGAATCCCCTGATCCAGTCCGACATTGGACTCCCTGCTCCGGGAGGGCCTGCTTCTCCCTCTGACCTTCCCCCTCTTGTGCTTTCTCTCTCATTCTCTCTGTCAAATAAATAAATAAAATCTTTAAAAAATAAACAGAAAGAAAGAAAGAAAGAAAGAAAGAAAGAAAGAAAGAAAGAAAGAAGGAAAGAAGGCAAGAAAGAAAGAAGGCAAGAAAGAAAGAAAGAAAGAAAGAAAGAAAGAAAGAAAGAAAGAAAGAAAGAAAGAAAGAAAGAAAGAAAGAAAGAAACTGCTATACAACAGAGTTAAGATGGTGGAGTAGTAGGGGGACCCTGAGCTTGCCTTGTCCTTCGAACACAGCAAGTTCAATATCCAACCATTTTGAATAGGTATTGTATTGTAGGAGTACAATCTGAGGATTAAGGAAACAATCTGCACAGTTGGAGGGAGAGAACGTGGTAAATGTGAGATTTGGAGCCATGAACTGGGAGAGAGAAAAGCCAAGTAGCCACAAAGGAGAGAGAACCTTTTTCAGGAAGCAAAGTCAGGGAGATGGGAAAAGTGGGAGAGAGCACTGCAGGTAAGGACTGCACATTAAGCCCTGATTTGGAGATCCCCCAATTTGCACAGGGAGAAATCACTTCCCTGCAGCAGGAAGTGAAAGAATATATTCTGCCTCTCCAAGGACAAAAGGTCAGCTGGGTGCCATAGAGTGGTGCTCAACTGCAGGGTCAGAAGTGTGCACGGAAGGCAGAAAACCTCTTAATAACTTTTCCCTGTGAGCCACAAGAGGCTCACACCAAGCAGCAGCTTTTCTGTGGCAGAACTGAGCAGAGCACTGACCTGAGCAGATTGCAGATGACAGGGACACTGCTTTTCACTGTATGGCACAATAGATTCAAGCCTCTGTGGCTGCTTTTCTTGGACAGAACAGAGTAGGGCACTGAGTCACACCCACATGGTCAATAACTTTGTTCAAGCTTTTTGCCGAGCACTACAATAAATTCCAGCTTCTGTGCATGCACGGTGTGATTGCTTTTTGGTGACAGAACAATGGTGCACACTGCAAGGCTCTCCTCTGGAGGAGGGAAGTGTCCCTCACTGGGGACAAGAGGGCGGGGTGATGCTATATTCGTCCCGTCCTCCTCCATTACTCCCCACTCGCCCACCAGACTTGAGAGAAACACAACACTTCCAGGGGACCTGACACGGGTGTCTTTACAAGGACAACTCAGCCTGTGAGCCAGAAGACCAACACCAGCCTCTGCATGTACCAAGTCTACTGATTAAAGAATGCTCCAAACATCAGCTTCTGGTGGAAACAGAACCAGTTTGGGGTTTTTCTTTTCTTTCTTTTTTTTTTTTTTAAAGATTTTATTTGTTTATTTGACAGAGACACAGCTAGAGAAGGAAAACAAGCAGAGGGAGTGAGAGAAGGAGAAGCAGGCCTCCGGAGGAGAAGAAGCCTGATGCAGGACTCAATGCCAGGACTCCAGGATCACGACCTGAGCAGAACGGGAAGCTTAATGATTGAGCCACTCAGGCTTTTCTTTTCTATGTCTCATATTTTATCTCATATATATATATATATATATTCTTATCAATATGAATGAACATATATATATATATATATTCTTTTTTTCTTTTATTTTTTTGGAATCAGGCATAAGTTTTTGTTCATTTGCTGGTTTGTTTCCTTCTCTTACTTTTCGGATCAGGCATCTTATATTTTTCCCTCTCTTCTTCTTTACTTACTCATTTTTCCTTCTGTCTTTCTTCTTTGGAAACAAGCTTATAGTTTTTTTGTCTCTGTGTTTGCATTTTTGTTCCTTTTGGTTTGAATTAGGCTCTCCCTTCCTCCCCCTCCGCCTCCTTTTTCTTCGTTCTCTCCTCCCCCTCTCTCCTTTCCCCTCTTTTTCTTCTTCTTTCTTTCTTTTTTCTTTTCCAGGCTTATACTGGCAAACAGATCAAAGCACACCTAGTTAAAGATAAAAAAAAATCCTCACTATAAGCAATGAGGAATTCTGTAGAGGAGGGAACCAGTGGGAAAGAGCAGCCAAAACACAACAGCAGAATGTACACAGCCACACAGCGTAGCCAGAAACACTTCCTGAGCTGTTGCTGTTGTTGTTGTTCTTGTTGTCTTTTCTTTTCCTTTCTTTTCTGAACAAAATGAGGAGATAGAGAAATTCACCCAAAAAGAAAGAATAGGAAGGAGTACTCACCTCAGGGATTTAATCAATATTGATATAAGTACGATTGCCTAAATGAGAATTTAAAGCAAAAGTTATAAAGGTACTAGCTGGGTGTGAAAAAAAATAGATATTAGAGAATCTCTTACAGTAGAAATAAACAAAAATCTAGTCAAGATGAAATTAAAAATGCTATTACCAAAATGTAGTCCTAAATGGAGGCTATAAAAAAGACAAATGAGGCAGAAGAGCAAGTCAGTGATATAGAAGATAAAATGGTGGAAAATGAGGAAGCTGAAAAGAAGAATTAAAACTATTAGATCATGAATGGAAGCTTAGAGAACTCAGCAATCACATAAAGTGAAATAATATCCAAATAATAGGGAGGGCTCCCAGAGGATGAAGAGCAGGACAAAGGGTAGAAAGCTTATTTGGACAAATTATAGCAGAGAGCTTCCCTAATCTGGGGAAGGAGACATGCATTCAAGTCAAGGATGCACAAAGAACCTCTCTCAAAATCAATAAAAATAAGTCAACACCTCGACATATAATAGTAAAGCCTGCAAATTTCAAAGAAAATAAAACAAAAACCAAACTAACACACACACACACACACACACACACACACACACACACACACACACAAACAACTTTGTGGACTTCTTTGTAACACAAAGAAATATTTTGAAGTGAATGAAAACAAAGACAAAACTAACCAAAATTTGTGGAATTCAGTGAAAGTAGTGCTTAGAGTAATCAGGGGTGCCTGGACTGCTCAGTTGTTAAGAGACTGCCTTTGGCTCAGGACATGATCCTAAGGTCTTAGGATCAAGCCTTGCATCGGGCCCCCCAGCTTGGTGGGAAGCCTGCTTCTCCCTCTCCCACTCCCCCTGCTTGTGTTCTCTCTCTTGCTATGTGTCTCCCTCTCTCAAAGAAATAAATAAAATATATTTTTTTAAAAGTAATATAAGTAATCAAATAAGCAGAAAAAAGAAATAATAGAAATAATAATTAGAGCAACAATCAATAAAATTGTAAGCAGGAAAGCAATGCATAAAATCAATAAAAACAGCCTTTTTAATAGAAGGTATTTTTTACATTTCGAGTTTTTATTGAAATTCTAGTTAGTTAACAGGTAATGTAATTTTAGTTCCAGGAGTAGAATTTAGTGATTCATCACTTACATATAACACCCAGTGCTCATCACAAAAGTACTCCTTAAAAACGATAATGAAAAGCAACAAACCTATAGTCAAGGAAACTGAGAAAGGAGAGGAACCAAGTCACTAATATCAAGAATGAAAGAATGGACATCACTACAAACCCCATGGAAATTAAAAGAATAAAGGAATACTATGAATACCTCTACACAAATAAAGTTAATAACACAGGTATAAAGGACCAATTCTTCGAAAGCCACAAGGTGGATAAAATTAACACAAGAGGAAATAGATGATCTAAACAGTCCTGCATCTATTTGAGAACTTGAGTGATTAAACTTCCAATACAGAACACAAGGTCCAGATGGGTTCACTGATGAAAACACACAGACATCTAAGGAAGAAATTATACCAATTCTCTACAATGCGTTTCAGAGTATTGAACCAAGGGAATACTTTTTAACTCATTCTATGAAGCCAGCATTATTACCCTAGCACCAAAAGTAGACAAAGACATTAGAAGAAAACTACAAACTAATCTGTCTTATGAACATAGGTGCAAAATCCCCAACAATGTATTAGCAATTTGAACTCAATAAAGTATAAAAATAATTATATGCCACAACCAAGTGGAATTTATTTTGGGTTTGCAAGTTTCCACATTTGAAAATCAATGTATGTAATCCATCACATCAATAGGCCAAAAAAGAAAGAAATGCATGATTCTATCAAAAGAAGCAGAAAAACAACTTATAAATCACAACAAACTCAGTAAACTAAAGAAGAGGGAAACTTTCTCAATTCTTCGAAGATGCTATTTACAACAAACCTACAGCTAACATTTCACTCAAAAGGTGAGAAATTCAAAGCTTTTACACTAAAATCAGGTGTAAGAATGTACCCTTTAACCATTCCTTTTCAACACTGTTCTCCTACTAATGCAATAAGGTTAGAAAAGGAAATAAAAATATATATAGATGGGAATGGAGGAAACAAAACTGTTTCTGTTTTCAGGTAATATGATAGCTTATCGAACAGACTCTAGGATATGACATTAATATACAAAAGTCCATTGGTTTTCTATACTGCAGCAATAAACAGGTGGAATTTAAAAATGAAAATGTGATATAATCTACGTTAGTATTCCCAAAATGCAATATTTAGGTATAAATCTAACAAAATATATGTAAGACCTATATGAGGAAAACTACAAAAGTATGATGAATAAAATCAAAGGAAAAGTTAATAAATGTACATATTCATGTTCATGGGTAGGCAGCCTCGACATTGCCAAGATGCCAGTTTTTTCCAACTTGACCTATATATTTAATGTAATCCTCATCAAAATCTCAAGGCATGAATATTGACAAACTGGTTCCAAAGTTTACATGGAGAGGGAAAAGATTCAGAATGACCAACACAGTACTAAGAAAAAAGATGGAGGAACAACTGATCTCAAAACATACCAGAAAGCTATAGTAATCAAGAGTATGTCATTTGTGAACAGAACTCACAGATTGATCGAACAGAAGAGAAAGCCCTGAAATAGACCTGAAATATGTCAACATTGACTTTTAACAAGCAAAGGAAACACAATGGAACAAAGGTAATTTTTTCAACAGATGGTGCTAGAACTGGACAACCATATGCAAACAAACAAATCTAGATACAGACTTTATACTTTTCACATAAATTAATTCACAATGGACCAGAAGCCTAAATGTAAAATGTAAAACTATGATACTATTAGAAGACAATATATACGAAACTTAGATGACACTGAGTATAGGGATGACTTTTTAGATACACCAAACATCGCCATGAAAAAATAATTGATAAGCTGGAGTTCATTAAAAGTAATAAAATTTTGCTACTCAAAAGACAGTATCAAAAAAGAATTAAAAGTCAAGCCACAGACTGGGAGAACATATTTGCACAACATTCCTTGTAAGGGGCTACTATCCAGAAAATACAAAAGCCTCTTAAAAGTCACCATAAGAAAATAATCAGATTAAAAATGGGCTTGATTGGGGCGCCTGGGTGGCTCAGTTGGTTAAGCAACTGCCTTCGGCTCAGGTCTTGATCCCGGGTCTCCCGGAGACCCGGGATCAAGTCCCACATCGGGCTCCCATCTTTAAAAAAAAATGGGCTTGATACCTCTCACCAAAGAAGATACACAGATGACTACATAGCATACAAAACAGACTCCAAATACCATATTATCAAATGTAATATTAGCAAATTTAAATAAATATTAGCAAATTAAAACAAACAAAGGAACAATGAGAAACCATGATAAACCTACTGGAAGAGCGTAATACGAAAATACAGGAACTCTCATACATTGCTGGTAGCAATGCACAATAGTAAAGTCACTTTGGAAAGGGCTGGTGGTTTCTCAAAAAATTAAACATATTTTTACCATATAATCCAGCCATCACACTCCTTGGTATATAGCCAATCTGCACTCAGATGTTTATAGCAGCTTTAGTCATAATTGCCAAAACGAAGAAGCAAACGAATATCTTTAAGATAAATGTATAAACTGTGGTGTATCCAGACAACAAATTATTATTCAGCACTAAAAAGAAGTATCAAGCCATCAAAAGAGATGGAGTAAACTTAAAATCATAATACTAAATGAAAGAATCCAACCTGAGAAGGCTATATACTATATGATTACAATGACATGATATTCTGGAAGAGACAAAACTGTAGAGATAATAAAAAGCTCTCTGCCAGAGGTGGAAGAGATGAGTAGGTAGAACACAGAGGATTTTTAGGTCAATGCAAATACATTCTATGGTATTATAATAATGAATGCATGTCATTACATTTGTCCAAAGCCATAGAATGGGTAACACCAAGGGTGAACCCTAAGATAAACTATAAACTCTGAGTGATTATAATGTGTCAAAGTAGGTTCATTGTTTTTAAATAAATATACCATTTTTTTTAAAAGATTTATTTATTTGACAGCGAGAAATACAGGTAGAAAGGGATCACAAGCAGGGCGAGTGAGAAAGGGAGAAGCAGGCTTCCCGCCAAGCAGGGAGCCTGATGTGGGGCTTGATCCTGGGTGTCTGGGATCATGACCTGAGCCGAAGGCAGTCACTTAACCAACTGAGCTACCCAGGCGCCCCTAAATATACCATTTTGATGAGTAATGTTGATAGTGAATGGGGTTGTGTAAGTATGGAGACAAGAAGAATACGGGAAATTTCAACACCTTACTCTCAAGTCTGTTTTAAAACCTAAAAATGCTCTAAAAATTAAAGTCTTAGAAAAACAAACAGGTAAACAAAGGATTCCTAGTATCATGGTTCCATGAGTCCAATTAGAGACCTGACAGGTCCCAAAAGATAAATAGGGAAGTGAAAAGTAACTGGTATTATCCTTTTAAAGGGAACAAGCATATTTTTGTATCCTGACATTCTACTAAATGTATTAGTTCTAACAGCTTTTTGGTGGAGTCCTTAGTGCTTTAAATGTGACTAAATATATGATCTAAATCATATGATATAAATATATGATATAAATATGCCCTCTTCAAACACATTATTATTTTATTTCTGATTTTGATGTCTTTTATTTATTTTTCTGATTCCTAAACACTCTGAATAGAACTTCCAGTATTCTGTTGAATAGAAGTGGTGAGGGTAATCATCTTTGCCTATATTCTGATTACTGAGGAAAATCCTTTCATTTTCACCACTGAGTATGATGCAAGCTTCTGATTTTCACTTTACTTTGTTGAGATAAATTCATTCTATACTTAATTTATTGACAGTTTCTACTATGAAAGTATGTTAAGTATTATCAAATGTTTTATATTCACCTACTGAGATTAACTTCTGACTTTTAAACTTCACTCTGTTAATGTGTATCTCACTGTGTTTGGTGGACCATCCTTTCTACACATTAACGATGAACTGTCTGAAGAGGAAATCAAGAAAACAGTTCTACTTATAATAGCAATAGAAAGAATTAAATATTTAGGAATAAATTTAATCAACGAGGTGAAGGACTGGTACACTGAAGACTATAAAATATGAAAGAAATTTGAAAAGAAATGTAAGTGGAAAGATATCTGTGTTCATGTTTAAAATAATCAGAGTATTTTTAAAATACTCACAGTATCCAAAGTAATCTATAGATTTCATATAATCCTATAAAAATCTCAGTGTCACTTTTACAGATATAATAAAACAATCTTAAAATTAATATAGACACACAAAAGATACTAAATAACCAAAACAAATTTCAGTGAGAGCAATAAGCTGGAATCATCCCATTTCCTCATTTCAAAACATATTACAAATCTACAGTAATCAACTTGGTTTTGGCATAAAAATAGTCATTTAGACCAATGGAAGAGAATAGGGAACCCAGAAATAAATCCACACATGTATAGTCAACTGTTCTTTGAAGCCCCTTCAAAGAATGGTTCTTACACCATATACAAAACTCAATTCAGAATGAATGAAAAAACTTTAGCCTAAAGACCTGAAACTACACAACTCTAAGAAGAAAACACAGGAAAAATTTTCTTGACACTGCCCTTGCAGATGATTTCTTGGTTATAACATCAAAAGTAATGAACAACAAAGGCACAAATAAACAAGGGGGATTGTATCAAACTAAACAGCTTTTTCATAGCAAAGTTAGCAGTCAACAGAATGAAAAGACAAACCACAATTTGGGCAAAAAATATTTTCAAACCATATACCTGATAAAGAATTGATATCTAAAGTATATAAAATTCACAAAATTCAGTCTCAGAAAATCCTCACAAATGAGTATAAGACCTCAGACATTTCTTCAAAGAAGATAGACAAATGGCCAGCAAGTATATGAAAAGGCACTCAACCTCACTACTCATCAGGCAAAGGCAAATTAAAAGTATACTGAGATATCACCTCATTCTTGTTGGGATGACTGTTATCAAAAACAAGTATCTATATTCATACTTAAAGTATATAGGTAATATGAACTAGTATAATCCATGCATATCATTTTGATCCACCAACTATTACTAAATATGCATTTTGCTGGACACAATCCTACTCTACCAGCAATTTTAGAAGACATCTTGGCAACCTTGCATCCATTACATGAACCCAATCTCCAAGTTTGACAGATAGGAAGATAATGAAATAAATTATCTTTTGCTTGGTATTTATAAGTATTATAAAATCTTTGTATTCATAGAATACCTGATTCCCCTTTAAATCCACCTGTTTTTATTGAGCCCAGTCACTGGAGCCACACATACTTTATTCATTTGACAATAACTACTAAGGTCATCTTGCAGGTAATAAGATGAAGAGAACATAAGGTGAACAAACAAGAAATGGTCCATGCTCAAATGGAACTTACAGGCTAGAGGTAGGGAAAATAAATACAATTTCAATAATAAATGAAAAATTATACTTTTAATATATTTAAAAGCATATGATGCTCTGAGAATGACTATTATAAGGACTTCCTGAAAAATTGAAACTCTTCCAAGTATTGAAAACAAGCATTACATCTTTGTAGTATTTCACCAAATGATCTGTTTCTTTGCATGATGCTAAAATAAATAACAAGTCTGAATGAAAGGATTAGGGGAATTATGAATATATATGTGTGTGAGAGAGAGAAAGAGAAAGAGATTATGTTTGTGGTTATCATTTTGCCAATCAATGTAGCTTACCCTTTAATTCTCCTTGTCTAGGCATAGCAGAGAATATATTTGGGGGCAATTAGAATTTACCAGTGAAATAATTTTCATAGAATATTAAGAAATATGAATTCATAAAAGTATAAAAGTGATTATTTTATGTACTGCATCCATCCTGGTTCTTAGTTTAGCTTCTGTTGTCAAATTTCCTTCTCCCAATAATTTGCCTTTATTTCATGTATCCTAGTTTTCTTGCTTCTTGTTATTTTGGCAGAATTTCAAGATTAAAACTACATACAGATATTCCTCAACTTAAGAGGGGGTTAGGCCTTGATAAACTCATTGTAAATTGAAGATATTTTAAGTTGAAAATGTATTTAATACACCTACTGAACATCATAGCTTATCCCTAACCTAACTTAAATGTGCCCAGAACCCATACATTAACCCATGACAGGGCAAAATCATCTATTACAAATCTGTCTTCATAAGAAAGTATTGCATATTTCACATAATTTACTGAATATTGAAAGTAAAAACAGGATGGTTACAGAATGGTTGTAAGTGTATTTGCTGTTTATTCTCATCATCACATAGCTGACTGGGAGCTCTGGCTCCCTGCCACATCCTAGCATCACAAGGGGGTGTTGTACTAAAATCACTACCCTGAAAAAGAGCAAAATTTAAAATGTGAAATATGGTTTTTACCAAATGTATATTACCTTCCCACCATCATAAAGTTAAACAACCTTGAAGTCAAGCCATCATAAACTGGGGACAATCTCTAGTTTGTTTTTACACCAAGAAAGCTGGAACTAACTGATCAGCGAGAATGTAAAAAAAAGAAACAAAAAAAGAAAAACAATTGAGGCATGAGACACATATTTCTGTAAGGTATATTACTACGAGTAGCCAAATGAATTACTGTGACCTTAAAAATGCAAAAAAAAAAAAAAAAAGACTATATTGAGCCAAGGCTGTAGCAATCATTTTATCTTGTTGTATAGTCACCTACATGCAAGAAACCATAAATTTTATGAATTAGCTACTTAGAGAAAAATTGAGAAATAAAGCACCTGTTAACACTAACTCAGCATGGAAATACTTCATTTTCAAAGAAACCTTCAAATACTTGAGACGACTCTGTACTGGATCATCATTATACATGCACAAAAATTTATTTAAGTTTAAAAAACACTCAACATTTGAGCATTGACCAACTTTATTAAGGCAGGGCAAAATTAACTAATTAGGCATAAAATACATTAAAACATTACATTAAAACAACAGAATTTTAGATTGGAAGAGGCTCTAGCGGATAATCTTATCCATCTCCCTTTTTTTATGGATCAGAAACCTGAGCCTAGATTTTAGACCACAGATTTCAAAATATCATAGAATAAGAAAAAAAAAAACAAGAGAGAAGAAACCAAGTTTCTCCAGTATATTAGTAGTTGCAAAAAACTGAAAGTTAATTTGTTTACTTTAAAGGGATTGAGTCATTCTCAGTTATAACATGCTAATGCAAAATGAAAAAAGTACAAAATACCACACACACACGTACACACCCATTTGCCACTTCCACTGTTAAACTGATTAATCAGTTTAGTACTTAAAATAAAAGCCAATAGATATGAGCTACAAAAAGTCACAAAAAAATCAAAATTTTTCATATGTTGACTCATGCTTATAAAAACTAGATTTCTATATTCTTGGGGTATGTCTATATTCCATATTCAAAAATAATTATGCTAAAATAATATAAAACAATCAGTAAAGGCTTCTGTAATTTTCTTAGTAGTATAAGAAATATATCTTTTAGTTTATTGCCATGATAAATTACATTAGATTACCTCAATTATCCCACCTTCTCCCATGTATGTATTTTACTGTATGTTTTTAGCAAATTCAGAATATTATACAATGTGGACATTGATGTAGACCTCAAGGATATTGATTTTTAACTAAATAAATGTCTAAATGTCCTTAAGGCATAATTCAACTCCAGCACAAATTCTAAAATACTGTGAAAGGAGTTGGTTATAACCAGGCCTTTGCATTTTCTACTTGTGTTTCACATTGGTGTGGAGAAAATATGTTGCTAATGTTGACCTTTTTTTCCTATAAGAGAACTCTAACATTAGTCTTAATTCTTCTCTTCTTTCTCTCAGAATTATTTACAGTATGAAACATGATTCATAGTGTATTACTGGTCAGATCTAACATATTCAAAAAACAAACAATAAGTTCTAATTCTGTATTTGGGTTCTCCAGAAAAATATAAGCACTAGGAGATGTACATGTATAGACTGGTAGATAGAAAACTGTATTTCTCTGTAAATGGATTGTGGTACCAGTTTGGAGGCAGTCAGGCAGAATTCTTCTTCCTCAGGGGAAGGCACCATTTTGTTCAAGCCTTCAACTGACTGCTTTTCTTAATGTGTGTGGGCCTCGTCTGATCTGTGTAGCTCAATCTAGCAGTTTAAATATTAATCTCATCCCAAAAACTCTCACAGAAACTCCAAGAATAATTTCTGACCAAGTGTCTGTGTACTCCATCAGCAAGATAAGTTGACATATTAAAGTAACCATTAAACTGCTCAAAACCAAAGGTGGAAAAGGAGTACCCAATGCTGAAATTTCAGCAGACTAGGGAATAGGAAATATTTCTGATAGTAGATGGCTTTGCACTAAGGAATTATATGTGTTCTTTAAAGTTATATTATTCACAAACTGAGAAAAGACCGAAACATATTTAAGACCCATCTTCTTTGAAGATAGATACTAATACTGGCTATCACTTCCCACCATGCCTCACCATCCTCAAGCATAGAGTTAGGTTCACTATGGCCTCATACAATTCTTTAAATACTACAATGAAGATAATGACAATCATAGTTTTCAATTGTTTATTTGTCCATCTTTCCCAAGCAGTGAACACATTGAGAGACAGAGCCATGTGTTTTTCAAGGATATATTCCAGCGCCTTGTGCATATATGCACTCAATATGAACTCAAGATCAGGCTACTAGTAACTGTCTTAAAGGTAAGACACCACGCTATTCTTAAAGTATTTAATGATACTTGATTTGACCTAGCAGGGCTCATAGCAATTGTAAAAGAGCTCTCAATGCATCAGGTGTTTGTAGGTTAGCCATTATTGTTGTTTATACTTTAAATCCAAATTCCAAATGCGATCCAGGTGTGAAATAAAGCTCTACAACTGTCCAAATCTGTACTCCTGTATCTTTGTACTCCACAACTTCAAGACAGAGTTTTGTTTTGTTGGTTTGTTTGTTACCAGCCTAACAGTAACTGTTTTAGGCTTTGGGGGACATGCCTCAACACCACCACTGTAGTATGGAAGCAGATGTAGACGGTGTGTGAGACAGTATGTGGCTGTGCTTCAGTACACTTCTATTTACAGAAGCACGTACCAGTGGACATCATCTGGCCTATGGGCCATAATTATAACCTCGGTCTTAAATCATCAACAGCATGAAGAAACTTTTACAAATCCCTTTTGGTCCTGCTAATTCTGTAAATTAGATAGTAACTACCCTAATGCCAAGAATGAGATGAGTTTTATTTCTCCTGAAAGTGAACTTAACAAATATCGCCATGTCACATTCTTACTTCAATGAGGGAAAATCTGTTGCTACTATATTGCTCTCATAGCACTTTGCCTGTGCATTTCAGCAGGTCAGTGATGCTGAAAAGATTACTCAAAGTCATTAGAGAATAAGGATTCTCTCTAAAAGCTAAATTCATTGATCCAGTCATAGTTAATGTCTTTCCATGAGAACAAAATAAGATATTTCTGTAAACTTGTGGCCAAATAGTTCAAAAACAAATGTCAATTCAATGTAATCTCAGGAAAACACAATGATATGCAATTGTATTTTTTTGGAAACCAAAGTCTAATCAATTGAAATATATTCAGTTTGGAGATCTAAATGTTAGCAGAAACGGGATAGTGAGCATAGTGTGCAACACTTTCCTGCATGCAGTTCAGGGGAATCCTCTACTGATTTGTAGGGAAAATGTTCTCTTACAGCTTAAATTTCTTACATCATGGAAAAAACAAAAATACAAAAACAAACATGTCTTTAGCAACACATAAAGCATATAAAAAGCATGCAATTAATGTTAATCATTAATAGCTTTCATTAATACAAGAATGAATAAAGTAAGATCTGCCTTTAAGCCTCTGAAGTCTTAGTATCTAGGATTATTTTAAAAGTTTGAAAATGAAAGGAAAGCCCCTGTTAAATATTTAATTCCTTCAATGTTCCACATTAGAGTCAACAAAGGAGATTTACGATGAGTTTAGTTGAGCCATATGAAATCCCAGATATTTGATTTTTGTGATCTAAAAAAATGGCAGATTACACAAATCAATTTATAATCTTAAGTAACGCCTGAGACAACCTTATGTAAGTACTAATCCCATGTGATAGGCACAGAAAATGATGCTGAGTAGATGACTTACATGAGCCTACTAAGAGAGCTAGTGACATTCCTGGAAAGCAAAATTATTTTGTAATGTGCAGTGCAATAAATACTAAGACCTTAATGTACACCAAGAACATTCCTGATCATGAGTATATAGGAATAAATTTACCATCTACCTTCACCTACATAAGACCTATATTTTTAGGAGCTCCTGGGTGGCTCAGTCAGTTAAGTGCTGTCTTTGGCTCAGGTCAGGATTCTAGAGTCCTGGAATCAAGCCCCATATCAGGTTCCCTGGAGCCTGCTTCTTCCTTTGCCTGATGCTTCCCCTACTTGTACTCTCTAATAAATAAATAAATTAATTAATTAATTAATTAATTTTTTTTAGAGAGACCTATATTGTTCATTTTTAATTCCCCATTCCAACCTATCTCTGAAGAAAATATATTCTAAATTTTTATTATTTGTATCCAAGAATGGTACTATGGAAAGGTATTCCTCCCTTCCTGAAGTCCAGAGCCTACTCTTTTCAAATGTGAAAGAATATTTTAAAAACTTGATCATAGGGTTTATAGCAAAGCAGTCCTTATTCTCCTTTCATCACTGACATACAGTGTAAAAAAAATAAAAAGTATCTGGGTGGATGGAAATCAAATCTGAAAATCATTAACATTTTCAGCATCAAAATGTGCTCTTTGTTGCAAAGTAAGTGAGTGGGCTGAACTGCCTCTATGAGATCCTTTAATTTAAGCTGTCCTCCTTCCCCTCCCACCAGGTCTCAGGACTACTGCTATGGAATATTTTGACATAGAGTTTGGCTTATAGAAGGCTTCAGCCAGTTAGGGTAGGGAGAGAGAGAGAGGTTTTGTTATTTATTCTTTCAGAAACCTGACTGACTGATTGAAAGGTCTGGTGATTTCAGCACCCACTGAAGTTCCTTAGGACAGTAATGACTTTATATTCTTGCTAAATCCTGGCTGCATCATCAAACCTGGTTGGCTCTATCTCTCTTTTTTAAAAGATTTTACTTATTAGAGAGATACACAAGAGACAGCATGACTGGGAAAAGAAGTAGCCTCCTGCCCCCCTCGCTGAGCAGGTAGCCAGATGCAGGACTCCATCCCAGGACCCTGGGACCATGACCCTAGTTGAAGTAGGATGCTTAATGACTGAGCCACCCAGGGGCCCCTCTGGCTGGCTCTCTTAAATCTACCGATACCTTATTAAATCTGTCTTTAGTTACTCGTCTGACTGTAACAACTGTTTTTTAAATAAAGATTTTATTATTTATTTGACACAGAGAAACACAGATAGAGAGGGAGCACAAGCAGAGGGGGTGAGAGAGGGAGAAGCAGGCTTCCTGCCTAACATGGAGCCTGATGTGGGGCTCCATCCCAGGATTCTGGGATCATGACGTGAGCCGAAGACAGTCGCTTAACCAACTGAGCCACCCAGGCGCCCCTTTAACAACTCTTTCTGCCAGAATAATATATCAGAGGAACTTTTAAAAATATGTAAGTCCCCACATTGACTTGATTTATGGTACTAACTCATCAAACTCAAAAGAAACTAAAACATATAAAACTGCCTATTTTCTAATTTACAGGAGATATTTTCACTTCCTGCCTACAAAATGGTTATATAGGGGAATTCAACTTTGTCAACATCTAATTTGAAACTCTAATATTACCAATTCATTCAGCACATGGTTTTCTTGTCATCTTTCAAAAACAGATCTCCTAGAATCTTTTACTTATTCATTTGTTTAGTGTTAAACAGTAAAGTAAGAGGAAGAGTAGCTGCTCAAGAATTTGAGGGAAAAAGATAGGAACAAAAGTAAAAAAGGAATAGTTAAAATGTTGTTCATGAAATTAAGGAACAAATAGTTTTGTACCTCTTTTTGTTTTTTTGAGTAAAGAGCATTTATATTCTTGAAAATTTTAAGTGAACATTTTCCCACATACATTATTCTGTTCATAGCTATTAAGTAACTTCCTCCTTTACATAAAGACAAGATGATTTCCTAATAGTTGTGAATCCAAACGAATGACCTATAGCACAGTCACAGCCTCATAAAGAAAAGTCAAGTACTCTGCAAAGAGACACATAGTTATTATACAACTGGAAGTAGGAATTCTTGCACATAATTAATTTTGCTATATAATCACCTAAATCCTGAGAGGATGAGAAATTACCTCATGTAAAAGAGCAGGGCAAAGCAGAAAAGGGATATACAATTATCACTTGGCTTCTAAAACTAAAAAGAAAAAGATTCTATGATTAACAAGTACTATCACGGTGACATTTTTATGATAGTGATGAGTATCCAGACATAAATGTAATTGGCCTTTGTACCTTAATTTATTAAAAAGAAAGACTGAAGTGTTGAGTAATAAAACAAAGATTTCTGTAATTTTCAAAGACACACAATGGCTTTTGAGGGTTTTTTTTTTTAATACCTCTGATTTGGGAGATGAAGCTCAAAAAACTGAGTATAAGGAAACATGAAGAGGAATGTGATGTTATTTAATTCACTCATCTATTTATTGATCATGTATCCTCAGGTGGTATAGGCATTCATGATATCAAGATTAATGATAATTGTCCTCTTCATCAAGGAGACAAATGTGTAAAGAATTATAATCCAAATTGTAAATGCAATCATAAAATAACTATATGCTATCATATTATAGAGAAGGTAACATTAGTCCTGAGATAAAATGTTTGAGAATTTTCTGAATAGTCATACAAGAATTTGTAATTTTTAAAAGGTAAAAGAAGAGAAGTTTACATTCAGGGTGATGGAGTGATGATGTGGGGAGCAAAAAAGATGAAAAGGGATATGTAGATTAGGGTCAGATTATTCAGATTATAAAACACGTGAAGTCCAGGGTTGGGGATTTCTTTTAAGTGAATTTACTTCTTTAGGTCATGAAAAAGAAAGATTAAGAGCAAATAGATGGCACAGGCAAAGTTCTGATATGGACTTAAATAATTCTACCCTTATGAGTTTATAATATCAAGTAGCTGAAAAAGATCACTGTATTATATATAATTTCTGTCAAACCCAAAGCATGAACTTTAAATGCCTAGAGTTACTTTGCGATTTCACTGTAACTTAATTTTTGTACCTCAAACTCTTGAGTTTTCACTTTTCTAGAAAAGATCCCTTTAATGGAAAAGACAGTATTTCTAATAGAAACTAATCAATCCTAAAAAAAATAAAAACTAGTACTTTTTGTTTTCCACTTCACATTTCTTATGTATTTTCCTTTATCTTACCAAAGTATTTTTCTTTTAGCTCCTCTATATTAATAAATCCTATATAGCCATGTTATTTATTGGCTGATAATGCATGAATGATCTGAATATTAATTAAAAGTGGGAGAAACTGCACTGAGGGCTATGAAGAATATTATTTTTCATATACTAAGTTGCTATTGCACATTCTAAAATCAAGCCTATTGTTAATAGATTTTTTTTTAATTTTCTACATGAACAAATATAGAAGAGGAAAATACTGCATATATGTTTTGAAATAACCAGGAAACTTCATATGGGAATACCTTGAAAGTAGTAAGAATGGTTTTGACTGGACTTCAGTTACAGTGTAGACATATTTTTAAATATTTGTTTGATTGCATCTGGCTTTTCTGGCTAGATGATTTGAAAGACTGAATTACCTTGACAAATTAAATATTAGGGTTACTATGATCTAGAATATATTAGGAATCAGATTTCAAGCAGTGTGTCTAAGAAAATAAATAAGAATATAGTTACATTTTACCTGTTATTTAAACTACGGAGGGTTTGATTAAATTATTAAAATTTCCCAAAGTTTCTTGTTGGCATGCTTCAAATGAAATAAATGCTTTAAGCATGAATCACTGTACAACAATCATAGGCATTTTAGAAAAAAATCCAATGTTAGCACTAGAAATGTACCAGAGTATCTCTCAGATAAACTATAAATTTTAAGTGTTTTGTCGTTTTACATAAATATTGAAGCATTTTTTTTTTTTACTTTTGCTCTCACTCAACTTCATTTATATCCTGTAGGTTGTGTCAGAGCTTAGCGAATAACTAAAGAGATAGATACTTCTCATCTTGAATGTTGCTTATGTTCTTTTGCACAATGCTAAGGAAAAGAAAAAGTGGTTAGGAGTTTCTGTTGGTAATTAATTTTCTAAAATTTCTACTAAATTTCAGAAGGGATAAAAAATAATAATCTCCTCCTATATTATTCTGTTGGTATCTCACCTTTAGTAACAATACATAATCTAAAAATCAAAAACAAAAAGTTCTAGAATCAGGGAGAACAATGATTTTACTAATCTAAAACAATATTCATTTCCTATTGATCACACTGAACATTCCAAAAGTTATTTTTTCCCCCTTGAGATCCAGTAAGAGTTGGAATTTTGTTTTGGGAATTATAAACACATGATTCATTAACTTTTCCTAATTTCTAAGTCTGGGCAGACAGGAAACAATCAAAATATCTTTGGTAGTCAACATATTTTAAAACAAATTCTTCGTCTATAGTAACAACTTCCATAATAGTTTTCCTTTGCTACTACCACAATTTTCCTGTTAACATTTAAGCATGTCCAGTAATTTATGCATTATCACCATACCTGCCCAACTTACTTGGTCACTAACTTTATTGGCAAACTCATTTTTAGCACATGTGCATTGTTTTCTTAAACATCCTTATGATGTTCCTTAAAATTATTTCCATATGAGGATAATTAGTTCCTAAAGCCTAAACTTTAATAATATTACACAGCCATAGGTTAATTCTTACAGTTGACCATTGAACATGCAAGTCAAAAATTCACATCTAACTTGTGACTCCCCAAAAAATTAACTACTAACAGTCTACTGTTGATAAGTCTAATGACACATATTTTGTATGTTTATGGTTACATGCTATATTCTTACAATAAAGTTAAAGAAAATATTAAGAAAATACATTTACAGTACTATTTGAAAAAATTCCACATAGAACGTGGACTCGTGTAGTTTCAATCCTGTGTCATCATTTGTTCTACTGAAAATCTTCTATCTTCAAACACTAAATCCACTTCCTTATCCCTCAGTTTTAACAGAAAATCTAACTTCTGGTGTTATAAAACAGCTGGGTCATTTACTGCAAATCCCCTAAATTTCACTGTACTCTGCACCTCATTCTCTTCATATTTCACCCATTAGCACACTGTCTTTGTTCAGAGGAAAAGAGGTAGTCTTCCTTTTCAGGGATAATTCTTTTAATTGTACATTGACTCTATTCTCTCATGATCTCTCTAGAACCTTCATTCATCAATGACTTGTTCACATCTTCACTCTCTTAACTTTCTGTTTAGGTAAAAAATCTCAGCTCTTTCAAACTAACATTTTCTCATCATTGCTATTCTTTTATAAATTTTTAATAAATGTCATTAAAAGAGGTCTATAAGCACTACTCAACTTCCTCTCCACTCATTGCTGAACTTAAATGCCTCTGATCCCATCATTCTACATATTGAAACTTTCCTTTAAAGCATCACCAATCTTTGAATTGAAAATATTCAATGGCTTTTCCACGGGTTTCACCTTCTTGAAAGTCTTCTCAGAAATTTCTGAACACCCCCTTTCTTAGAAAATATTTCCATCCTGGATATTATCATTATTTTTTTATTGTTTCTGCTGTATCCATGTTCTAAAAGTTGATTTTTTTGTTTTAGTTTTGTCCTTGGGTCCTTCTCCTTTACAAAATTCACTGATTTTGTAATCATTAGCTAATCTGAGGAAACTAGCATATGTCAAACATTTTTTTTTATATATACTCAAGACTGACTTCCTTACCAAGCTAACACTTAATGTCTTTTATATTCATCTTTTATTTGTGTCTATTTACTTGTGTGTATACCGGTCTGTTTCTCTACTAGAATGCAGTCTTATAAGGTCAGGGTCTTCATATTTTTCTTGTCTATAAATAGTCCCAAAAAGTTTTATAGAGAGTGGGAGCTTAAAAATGCATGTCCTAAAGTCTTTGTAAAATTGTATGAATCAAGCTCACTGGTCCTAACCCTAAATTCACTTTAATAACATACTAAATAGCAAGGCTAGATAAACTATATCTAAAAACAGCATACCAGATTTAATCATCCACTTTTCCAATGTAGGACTTTTACTTAGATATCACTAAAATACCCTCATCAATCAAATTTTAAAACATAATGGTACTGTTGACAGAGTAAACATATGGTATATAATTTGTTTTCCAGCATGTTATGAATACCTATAAAATATATTTACCAAATAGTTTTTCATAAATAACAAGTTCAGACTGTGTGTTTCATTCTTAATTATTTTCATGGCTAAATATACAAGTATTGAATCTTATTTATGCATAATTAAAGTTCTGATACCTTTTAGTAAAGGCTTTTTAAACATTTCTTGTCCCTAGCATTTCTCAATATCCTTTATACTATAAAATACAGTTTTAAATGGTCATCTCATGTATCACATGGTGTTTTGCTGAAGGATTCTGAATGTTGCTTTACATAAAAATCACAATACAATGGGTATTCAACAAAATAAATGTTTCCTATTTACTGTAATAAAACTTTCAGAAATTTATTATATGTAAAGGTGTTATAACAATATAAACAAACATTCTTACAAGACCAGGGAATTAATTCAATATAGAAGATTCCTTTGAATAATAGATTTTTCTTCTGGGTAAATAGTTTTAAAGTATCTTTCATGTCAAGAAGGTGTAAGAATTACATTTATGTCTTTATTCTTAATTTATTTTCTGTCAGTGCCTAACTCAATCGTTATCACTTCTTATCCTGGAAGCACTCACTCTCACATCCTGCATCCTGGCATGAGAAATAGTTTCTTTAAAGGATATATTAAGAACATGTAGTAATAATTCTTAAGTAAGGCAAGTTCATTCATTAAGAATCTATATTGAAAGTGGGGCTGTAATCAGACCAGGAAATCAGGTCATTCAAAAATGAAGAATAGCCCAATAGGAAATCTGTTTCAATGCATATTAGCTAATGCCACATTCTTTTTATGGAGCAAAAATCTCCACTATTCTTAATATGGTTAAGTTAAAGATGGTAATTAGTTTCCACATCTTCCTCCTCCCTACACTTCCCACCCCCACATACAGATGTCAATTTCCAATGAATTCCTAGGCACAGTCCACTTAATTAAAAAAAAAAAAAAACATACTTTTGACAAATCTATTCATGTAACAGTGTTAAAGGACTGAAATGATTCAGGTAATATATTCCAAAGAGAATGAATACAGAAAAGTAAACACTAATGATTACAAAATTAATTCTTCTAATTAAAAACAAATACACTGCAGGAACACTTAATAAAATGAAAACTAGATAAAATTATTTTACAATCCAATTAAATCTCAACAAGATTTGCTGAGGCTGTGGTGGTGTTTATTAAATTATCTTTGAAACTGTTATGCAAATCATACCTAGACATGAATACACTATGCTAATGCTGAAATGTACATGAAACAGTTGTAATACACTAATAAAACAGAACTCAACTTTGTAAGGTCTTCTGTTAGGAAGAGACACCATACTATGTAAAAATGCATATAGAGGGTTTATTGTTCACTTTGTGTTGAATAAAAGCTTCTTACAAACAGAAGCATTCATAAGAATTCATGTCAGATTCTGGGGTTCCTGGGTGGCTCAGTTGGCTAAGCGACTGCCTTCGGTTCAGGTCATGATCCCTGCGACCTGGGATCGAGTCCCGCATCGGGCTCTCTGCTCTGCAGGAAGCCTGCTTCTCCCTTTCTCACTCCCCCTGCTTGTGTTCCCTTGCTGGCTGTGTTTCTCTCTGTCAAATAAATAAATAAAATTTAAAAAAAAAGAATTCATGTCAGATTCTGCTTAAGAAATTCAACAGTTTAAGATAAATGTTCTGTGTTTATTCTGACATAATTCCACTGCCATTCTAAATGTAAGACTTTCTAATTATACACCAGCATAAAACCAGCACACACACCCTACTTGTCAGCTCACTAATATGATTTAGCATTTAAATCTTTCTAATGGCTTTAAAATTTTGTACAGTCTTTCCCTGCAACATCTCTAAAGAGAATGACTATATTAGTCACCATTGTAAATGGGCCAGAAAACAGGGAAGAAGAGGATAAGTGATTTTCTTTGGTTGTTTAAGTAAAGGAAACTGGGAAAATGTTCACTTATTGAAACTTCTGTGTTGTAAATCTTATAAATCTGGTGCTTTATGATGTTTGAGATGAATATCCCTTAGTCAGTAATTCAGAGTTCAGAAAATTTCCTAAAAATTTATCAACAACCTAATATATTTCTTTTCCTTCTAGTGAATGATTGATGATTATTTTAAGAAACTAGAGAAGCAGTTCTAATTTAAAGTGATCTCTCTCTCTCTCTCTCTCTCTCTCTCTCTCTATATATATATATATATATATATATATATATATATATATATAGCTGTATCCAGAAGATTTAGCCTCAGATTTAAAGTATTGAGTGTTGGGTATAAAAATTCCTCAAAATACCCAACATTATGAAAAAAAAATGGTTAAATGTGTTTCAGGCTGCAGTGAAGTATTAGGTAATACTTGTACCCCAGATCTGCAAGGTGAATAAAGATAACCAAAAGGGTTATAAACATGGCCATCTAACTGTATGTTTCCATTTGATTAAAATACACTAGTTGTTCAAAGCAAAAATAGTATGTTTTTATTATATGTAAAATACAGATCAACAATCTCACTGAGTGTGAGAGCAGGAGTAAACATTACACTAATGTAAATTTCTTATGTTGTTCTTAACATCATATATATTTGAAGATGGATCACAGCAAATGAAACTTTTCCACATCACAAACATCTAGGGCTAAAAATTCAAGAGCTAAAATGAGGTAATTGTATACACACACAATCTATACACAGAAGTGTAGATGTATATGTGTATATACATTTATTTTATTTCAAGTTTTTATTTAAATCCCAGTTTGTTAACATATAGTGTAATATTAGTTTTAGGAGTAGAATTCAGTGATTCATTGCTTACATACAACATCCAGTGCTCATCACAACTGGACTGCTTAACATCCATCACTCTTTTAACCTATTCCCCCTCCCCCCTGCTATTCCCCTCTTCCAGCAACCCTTAGTCTGTTCTCTATAGTTAGGAATCTGTTTTATGGTTAGCCTCTCATTTTTCCCCATGTTCGTCTGATTAGTTTCTTAAATTCCAAATGAGTAAAATTATACAGTATATGTCTTTCTCTCACTTATTTCGCTTAGCATAATACACCCTAGTTCCATCCACATCATTGTAAATGGCAAGATATCATTTTTTGGCTGAGTAATATTCCATTTGTGCATGTATATATATATATATATATATATATATATATATATATATATATATATATGTGATATTATATCATATACACACATATCCCAACTTTTATCCATTCATCAGTCCATGGACATTTGGACCTCCATAATTTGGCCATGATTGATAATGCTACTATAAACATTGAGGTGGATCTGGTCAATTGAATCTGTATTTTTGTATCCTTGTAAATACCTAGTAGTCCAACTGGACCATAGGGTAACTCTACTTTTAATTTTTTGAGGAACCTCCATATTGTTTTCCAGAGTGGCTGCACCAGTTTGCATTCCCACCAACAGTAAAAAGGGGTATGTAATCAATTCATTCAACACACACACACACACACACACACACACACACACACACACACATATATTCCACACCAGGATGTGGAAACTGGGGAGAGGGCATTATTCTGCTTACCATGACACATACACATAAATATCAATATATAGATAGATACGGGCATACACACGTCTATACGCATATATGCAAAGAGAAATATTTTAAATATACATGTTATGACATTAATAGTAGGTCAATTTTTTTCTGGACTCCACACTCATAGGTATACCAGGCATCAGGAAAAAATGTGGAAATTGACAAGCTCATTCTAGATATATATGCATATACGGACATGTAGTGATCGTAGAAAAGCCAGCATAATTTTAAGATTATAACAAATTTGGAGGTCTTGCACTGCCAGATTTTATCAGTCCTATGACTGTAATATACAACACTGAGATGTAGTGGCCCAAGGACAAATAGAGAAATGCAACTGAATTGTACATGTTAAGTCCAATGCTAAAGAAATTAGTTGTCACCCCTTATGGTATGATATAGGAAATTCAATTCATGGAATAAAACTGTAATTAAGTACCATAAATAGATTGGCAAAATAAACTATAGTGTATATATTACACCAGATTTTATTTAAAAATTTAAAAGGATGATATATATATATATCTATGATCAGAAACACAGGAAAAATTATAGCATATTACTGTGTAAACAAAAACATATTTTAAGACAATAATCATTATGATATAAATAATATTATACTATATATGTGGACTTGTTATGCATATGAACCCGTAATGTTTCAAAGATGCTTATCAAAGTGTTAAAAGAGAGAAATTTGAGTGGTGAGGTTTCCAAGGAAGTTTTATTCTTCTTTATAATTTCAGTTTTGCTTGATCATTTTAAGTATGTATTCTTTTTGTATTCCAAAAAAATTGAGAAAGCTTGTAATCTGGGTAAAAGTCTAATGCACTTAGCATATGTATTATTTTAAATCAGGACATATTTTTTTCATTGATAAACATCACACTTTGTTTTAAATCAGAAGCTATTTGAAACATATCTAAAAACATGCAACAGGTTTGTCTGGCCCTAATGTATTTGAAAAAGAGCAAGATCAGTTTGCATCTCAACGGGCTGGTATTAGTTGGACCACAGACTACATCTAAAACAGATTTTTAGAAAGCTCCAGGTAAAAGTTTAAATTATCACATAAGTTGTCTGAAGTCTCCCCATCCAAGGCAAGGAAAAGCAAAGTTCTGAAGAACTAAGTTTTGGAGAAACATTTAAAGAAAATAACACATTTCAGGTTGCATCACTTATAAAACTTCTAGTAGTTTTTTTCTTTTCCCTGCAGTTTTTCATCAAACATAAAAGAGTTAAGCTAAACATAAAAGCTAAATTCTGATTACAAACTCTGTGTTCTTCTATGAAGAATATACAGTCTTCCATTACTCTTTTTTATCACATTTTTAGAACTAATTCATACATGTCTTATTTGAGAAATACTGTTAAATATTTGGTATAACAAAATAACCAGTATTTTTATTTAGAAGAATATGCTAATATTCATCTTTGACAATTCTATAATGTTTCCAACAAGGGGAAAAATGGCAAATTTTATCTGTAAAAGTCTGGAAGAAAGTGATGTTACTAGGGATAAAAACACCAAAAACAATCCAAGGACATGCCAATAACCAGAGCTTTTTTTATTTAAAATACTGAAGTCATTTTAGGTTATAGATAACACATCACAAAAGAGAGATGGTATACAAGTAATTCCAACTTCTGTTCTTTAATTTGGAATTGAAACATGACTTGAATTTTAGTATAAAATTCAGTAAACCATGCATGTTGGATAAATAAATATTTTATGGTATGAATGAATGAAAAATGAGCCTTATCTCTTTCTTAATCCAACTAGTCCCTTTTATTATGAGAAACATAATTTGGATAAATGGAGCGAACATTCTTTAGCCAACATTTATCCATAAACAGTCCATACACAGAAGACTCTGAGTAGCTTTACAAAAGAGGAAAATACCTACATAATTAGGAATATCAATTTAATAAAAATCATTTCAAAAATTCAAGTCCAAAATCACATTATTCTCTATATTGTGTATCTCTTTGCTCACAAAAATTAAAATAATTTCTCAATGTCCTTCTTTATGCATACATAACACATTTAAAATGCTCATATGTAACACTTTATGTGAAGCTTTTTGGCTAAGCCAGAAAATAGATGAAACTTTTCAAATATAGTTTCATGATAAAAAAAAAAAAAAAGGATCCTTATGTTCTCAGATTTCTTTATAGAGACAAATGATAACTGACGTTACCATGCTGCTGGGAAACACTAAAGCTATAAAGGGTAAGGAATCTTGTTTGAATTAAAGATGATAAGTTGCAGAATTTTTATTAAGCTCAGATTTCATCTATATTCAGAAAACAAGATTAATGTCAGATCACCACTCCTGAATGAAGCTGTCCTAATTAAGTACAAACTAAGATTAAAATGGATAATAAATAACATTTACTGTGGCTTTTCCTAATCTATGATGCCAAAAATATGTTTGATATAGTCCTACTTTAATTCAGGCCAATAAAAGTTATGTCAATATATATGAATTGAAAGGAATATTTTACACTTTCATTTATCAGAGTCAAAATTTTGTAATTAATGGTATTGTGAGAGAAATAGCAAAATATATTCATTGAAAAACAGGAGATGCAATGAAATATTTTTAAATATAACAGCAAAGGGATAATTCTTATTAAACACCAGAGAAGAATGAACTATTACACTTTATTATGTTGTTAGCCATTATTTTTTGTTATTTCTAAACCTCATGTTATTATAGGCATCATTAAATTTATTTCTTCTTCAAGAAGGTATGTTTTGCTCAAAATATAATTAGCAATTTAAAAATACTGAAAGATTGTGTTCTAATCAATAAACTCACTTTAGCAATTTTACCCATGTTTAAGGTCAATTAATAAAATGAAAACTATACTTGATATGGCTAATATAGCATCATACCTGATGTAGCCATTATGTATGATTTTCCTCCTGATCTCTCTTTGCTCAGAGACCAATATCATGATTTTCTCTGCACTGTATAGAGACTCTGGATTTGGATGCTCTTCCTCATAATGGTCATGCACAATGTCTAAATTGACCTCCTGCTTTCCACATATGACCGTATTCTTTCCTAAAATCATGTCACATGATGCCTTTACCAAACAAGAGTACTAAATATGAGAATTTTTGAATGTTAATATTTAGTTGAGAGCCTTTTGATTATAGTCCCAAATAGTCTTCCAACAAATCAGTCACAATGATATATTGCAGTCTGTATATTATTTTTCAGACAGTACAACAAAGCACTGTGAACAAAATTAAGATGACTAGGATTCTTTGATGAAGAACCAGAAATACTTATTTATACATAGGATCGTTCACATTGTAAGAAAGATTATTTAGGTAGTGTATTTCATTTATGAAAAACAGGAAATGGAAGCAATCCAGAGAAGCCATCACTCCCTTCTGCAATAGATATATATCTCATAAATGCAGTGAACATATCCTCATTACAAGAGGTCCAGTCACATTCCTGCTCTCCAAAGGACTTATTACCCATTTTTTAAATTTTTTTCTATTTTACCTTTTGCACAAAGCAAATAATAAGTTGTAATATCTGAATATTACTCTCAGTGGGAGAATTTCATTTTACCACCATTTTTCAGAGCCCCCCATGGATGGTGCTATAAGAAAGTAGCCACCCAGTTCTAGTTAGAGATGGCATATAGTATTGATCCAACTTTAAACTAGGGCTTTAATTTTCCTGCTCTATTAACTATGTAGAGGCTGTGGATCTGGCTGCGAGAGAGATAGCTAATCAATAGAAGTAGATACCATATAAGTAAGCTAGCTACTTGTACTCTGAGACAGTTTTAACCCATTATGCTTCATTTCAATTTTATAATGAAATATCATTAACACAATTTTATGGTTTGATGAATTATAAAAATCCAAATTAATGACGGCCGTTTGGGTTGCATATTGGGGCCCCATGGTCTGTCATTCAGATTTGCTAAGGCCCAGGAGAAAGCCAGGAGATGTTTTTCACACAGAAATGAGTGGTAGGCAACAGAGGACTTGGCCTTCCTCCAAAACCCAAAGTGTGCTGCAGTGTTTCTCTACTAGGGTTGGCAGAGGATCCATAAAGCACTTCTGTCTGCTCTAGACACTTCCAACCTCATTGCATTTGATAGAAGAGGTATACCATATATCTGGGCTTCTTTAAAAATGAGTAGTCATACAAATTACCAAGTAAATAACTGAAGCAGCTTTCCCTAATAGGTTATTTAAAACCAAACATGACAATAAGCCCCGCAACTTGTCTCTCACTCTAGAAAATATATCCCAACATGTCTCAGACCTTAAAGACTTAAAGACCTTAAAGTTTTGGCCCAGCTTCCATGAGTCATCTCTCCTATACTCAGGCACATACATCTTAATAAATAAAATAGGATTTATTTGCAACTTCATTCTTTCCAGGTCCAATTAGCATACTATACGGGATCAGCTTGGTATTCTGCAATATATGAAGCTGACCAGTGTCCATATAATGATAAAGACTAAAGTTCCCTGTAGTCATATCAAGAGTAAATAAGCTTCTGATATTTTCTTCTCATTTTCTTTACTGATTGGGGATAGAAAAATAGAAGTATTTTGTCAAAAACTTCATACCAGTGCCAGAGATTGTGGATTCCCCTTAAATGTATCACCAACTCATTATATTCACAATGACCTACTGTCATTTTCAATGATCATCTTGGTTTCTACCTTGGTAAACAGTAAGATAATAAGGAATGCGGAAGCAGTCACCACACCTGCATCCTTCAAGTCTTGCTAGGGGAACTAAATCTCTACAATTCAAAGTAATAAAATTGCTTTTGATTCAAGAGTTGGGGAGTTCCAGTGGTTTCCTTTTGCCCTTCCTATCATAAAATTCCTTCTACAGGTCATGGATTCACGTGGGGATTCTCCAGATCACAATATGTACTTTGATGTTGGTCAAAAGGCAAAAAATGCAGCTGTATTCTTACTAGAACAATGTGTGACCACCTAGAGCCAAGACTTCATCCGTTGTCTAAACTCCTTAAGCTGTATTCTCAAATTGGGCCACAATAGTGAGTTTAGTCTCCAAGCATTACCATCACTTCAGAGCCACAACCAAATAACTCACCAAAGGCCTGAGAAATTTTCTTTTCTGAGAGCATATTCATCCTAAACAAGTGGCCACTGAAGCCACTGAATACAGCTTGCAGGAATATTCATGCATACACATTTGTGTATTCTTTGCTGCGTACTGTTTCAAAGGGACAGGGTGCCCCCTACAGGCACACACACAAGCACATACACCACTGAAGGAGCGTAGTGTCTGCCAACTCTCTTGGGTTGAACACTAAATTTCCACTAAAGCATATTACCCCAACGATAGCTTTCTTCCACCAAAGTTGGAATTTTGTTGCCTATGTCAGATAAGGGCCTTAACAGAGTGTCCAGTTATTTCATTTCTAGGAGTCTTATACTCAACTAAGTATGACCACAGATTTTTGTATTTCAAGTCTGATCACCATATTGTAGTAATTGTTCCCATCTTGTCTCTAAATATAAACCACGTCAACTGACTTCTGTTACATCATCCCATTCTCACTGCGATAAGGAAATCCAATTCCACTGCAGCACTTGGATCACCTTTACCTTACACAGGACACTTAGAATTTTTTTTTTTTTTTTAAGATTTTATTTATTTATTTGACAGAGAGAAACACAGCGAGAGAGGGAACACAAGCAGGGGGAGTGAGAGAGGGAGAAGTAGGCTTCCCGCTGAGCAGGGAGCCCGAAGTGGGACTCAATCTGGGGTCTCCAGGATCATGACCTGAGCCGAAGGCAGTCGCTTAACCAACTGGGCCACCCGGGCAACCCGTTTTATTGTTACTAAAAT
>PITA01009751.1:40946-75749 GCA_004023965.1 Spilogale gracilis
CTCCATGCTTTAGGTGTCCCCAGTACCCACCACCAGGCTCTCCCATCCCTCCACCCCCCTCCCTCCAAGTCCCTCAGTTTGTTTCTGTGTCCAAAGTCTCTGTTGTTTCGTTTCCCTCCCTAGATTACCCTAGTTCCCATTTACTTTCCTTCTCCCACTGTCCTCCAGGTTACCCCTCATGCACCGCAAGTAAGTGAAATCATGTGATACTTGACTTTCTCTACTTGGCTTATTTCACTCAGCATACTAGAAGGCTGGTGACACAATGCCAATTAACTTCTTAAGGAACTGACAGCTTAACATATCTACATAGGGCTGTATTTCCAGCTGTTACCAATAATTAATTCAAATTATCACTTACAATTCATTGCTTGGTTAAAAAAATATATCATTACAAAAAAAATGAATGTGCTTAAGTCAGTAAACAATGACATGTTTTATGTTTAAGGGTAAAAGAAGTTTGGAACCTGCGTTATCTCTTACCTGAAAATACAACTGATTCATTTAAATTTTCGTTCCACTTTTTAGGACTCTCATATTGGTAAAGTTACAGATGTCATTGGAACTTGCTCAAGAATGCCCTAACATAATCATAAGGTACACAAATGAGTAATACTGAAAAAATGACAAGGATCAGTTCTTAATTGAAAAACACACTATTTGGGGTAAATTTAAGGAATATTTTTCTACTTACAAAATCTTTCTAGGTTGATCCTTTGAGCAATATATATTCGGATGGAAATTCTTCTTAGAAGCATATTGTATTTCCTTGTTTTCTTACAGAGTGTGAATATAATCCAAATGGTTCTTTGTGGTTTTAACAAAGAGTATTATTTCCAATTTTTACACAGCCGTGATACTCAAGTATGATCCTCAGACTAAGAGCAACTGGAAAACTGTTGAAATGCTAAATCTTGGGTCCTACTTCAGATCAACTGAATAGAAAGCTTCAGGTGATTCTGATGCCCACTAAGACAGGAGAATATTGATCTATGTACAAGACTGTTTTTGTCTCTGCTTGAGCACAAGCTTTTAGACTCTAAAATCCATACTTAGATCTGTTCTTAACCTTGTGATCTCAGGAAAGTTATCTTGTCTACCCAAAGCCCAAATTCCTGTGTAAACTCAACTCTATACAAGTCTGAGGATTACATGAGCAATTACATGTGCAGATCTTACCATAGTGCTTCACACATACCAGGAATTTAATGAATGGATAATTTTTTTTTTAAGTTGCAACATGCAGCTCTGTTTAACAATTCTATGCCTGATAGCACAGATGGCAGATGTACACTAGCTTTTTAAATATATATATATATATATATATCCTTAGTTAACACATAATTATCTCATTAAAATCCTAAAATTGTCCTATTGGTTTCAACATGAATTTTTTTTTTAAGATTTTATTTATTTATTTGACAGAGAGAGAGATATCACAAGTAGGCAGAGAGGCAGGCAGAGAGAGGGGAGGGAGCAGGCTCCCGGCTGAGCAGAAAGCCCGATGCAGGCCTCAATCCCAGGATCCTGAGATCATGACCTGAGCCGAAGGCAGAGACTTTAACCCACTGAGCCACCCAGGTACCCTCAACATGAAATTTTTGTAAATGAAGAGCCAGAGTACAATTTTGTGGTACCTCAAAAATTTTAGCTTACTTTTAGATGACTGAGGTACTCAGAAATCTTAACTCCAAACCATTTTTATTAAAAGTATTTTCAATATAGAATATTGTTTTATAGTACAGTGTGATCCTGATCAGGCAATTTAGGAAGAAAACTTAAGAGAAACATGATTTCTAAGTACGTGGCAATAAAGAAAAAAATGAATTTAAAACTAAAACAATTCAGAATTTTGTGTTCTTTTACTGTATTTTTACATGTTCAAAATACTTGAAAAGTACAGAAGATAAATAAAAGAATCATTTTGCAACATCCAACACTATTAATTAGGTTTCCCTGGGGAATACAGAGTTTAAAAAGAACATAGCAAGTAACTATAAAAGTGATTCCTTTTCAGTAGGTTGAAATAGAAAGATGTATTAAATCTCAATTGCACTAAGAAATTGAACTTCTTTAAAATTAAAACCAAGGAGATCCTGTGGCTTCAATTATTTGTTATCACTGGCTGTCCAGAGAAAAGCCTTGCCATCAGCAATTCTAGACTTTTAAATATATTGGATTTTTTTTTTTTTATCAAATGTCCAATAGGTACAGAAAGTAATACATTCTATAACCATTCAGAATTTCAGAGCTGGAGATTAATAGTCATTATTCCTTTTCATTTACAAATTAAAAACCGCATTAACTGTGAAGGATTTCCAATGATGTTTGTACAATGCCTTGTATTATATCAAACACTTAATAGGTACTTTAAAGGATACCGGCATTACAAAGTCATCTCATCAAATATATTTCAACATATATTGAAGTGATGACTTCAAGAAAATCCTAGGTAGAAATCAAATAATTTTGTGTTGCCATTACTGTGTCTTTCTTTTTTTCTGCTCAGTGTTTTGAAAAAGGATCAATAAGAAAATGAGCAGGGCTGAAAATCATAAAGGTGGTTATATTACCATTTCCATCTTTGGCTCCATGAAAATAGCACATCTACATTCCCTTTGCCATGAAAGAATTGGCATAATCCAGCCTTAAATCAGGGTCGTATTTTTAAATCTATTTATTAGGCAAAATTACTCTGCTAATTAATACAAATCACTCTTTTCTGCATGCCATTTTCTTATAACTGTCTAGAAATCTTGTCCCTTAAATAATTATTCTTCCTTTGTTACAAAATCAATACTTCTTCCCTGGTTTACTAAGTACCAAAAAATCACCCATAATTAATTAAGTAGGCTTTGCTTAGACTACTTAGTCTCTTTATTTTCTTTTCCTTGCATCCATGCTTCAAAAAAAAAAAAAGGCTTTCTCTTCACTGATGTTTTTTTTTTTTTTTTTAAGATTTTATTTATTTGACAGACAGAAACACCTAGAGAGGGAACACAAACAAGGGAAGTGAGAGACCGAGAGACAGAGAAACAATGTGGGACTCATCCAAGGACTGAAGGCAGACCCTAATGACTGAGCCACCCAGGCACCCCAACTGATACTTTCCTTAAAATTTCTTTCAGATCACCCCTGCTATCAATCATTTATCAACATAAATCTACTGAAATTCCTTATCTAATACCACAGACTACATTATGCTATAGTAACAAATAATCCCAAATACTCATTAGCTTAAATTAGCAATAGTTTAATGCTCACACAAAGGTGATAGGGTCTTAGGTTGATAAAATTTCACCCATTTATGAAATTACATTCTCAAGCCATGGTTAAAAAAAGGGGGGGGGCATAAGAAAGTTTCATTGGATTTTAAGTGAATTAATCTGAAAAATGAGATTCATGTTCACTTTTTGTTGGACAAAGTAAATGACTCCTTATGAAAATGCTAGATAAGCTATTAAACTTTCAATAAAATAACTAAAACAATGACTGTGAAAATTCAACCTACCCACATGACAAAAAGACACTAAAATTAAGATATTCACAGTCAGGAAAGCATGTTCTAGAGGAAAAGTCAAAGATCTGACTATCACCTTTTGCTAGTATCTCAAATATTAAGATCACAGAGGGTCATTATATAAAAGGTTCTTCGAGGAAATGTGAACATCTTAAGCTTAACCTCTCAAAGTCTTGAGGAAACTTGAGGGCATTACTTTTTAGTCATCTCAGTAATAACCAAAACAGAGATAGTATTTCCTTGGAGAAGATTTTCTTGTTTAATGGCATGAATCCTCCTGACATACAAGGAGATACACAGAGTTACAGAGAATTGTATAATGGCAGAAACACCACCCCGCTTGGATTGAAAGGGACACAATACAAAATAAAAGATCTCTGGATTCCAGAAGTTCTACTTGCAGGAAACAGAATGACAGAACTATGCAGCTACAAAACCCTGCTCTCTTTCATGAAAAAGGGAGGACAATAATCAGATAATTATCCCTGGGCCTCAAAACTAAACAAGATTTTCACAGGTGGATTTCAAAATTGCTTATACTAATGATTCCTTTTTGTCCTTCCGTTTTCTCCCTTATTGAACCAGAATGTCAATCACTAATTTTCTATGCCTGTCCTGACATAGCATTTTGGGAACAAATAACCTGCTTCTTTAGTTCCATATGTGGTTTCCAAAGATAGAGAGGAACTGTTCTCAGAACGGATCATACCCAGAGCTTCCCCCATACCTAATTTAGAACTTAGATAGTAGCATTTGGCACTTTAAAACTTGAAGATTTAGTTAAAATTTTGTACTTTGAGTTTATACTGTAATAGGCTAAGCCCCTTGGAGTCTAGGTTGCAGTGAATCTGTCTTGAACATGCTATGAATGTGAATCTTTGGGGGCCAGATGGTCGACTGCAACAGGCAGAATATGGAGTTCCCCAAAATGTCTACACCCTACTCACTGGAGTCAGTGAAGAGGTTCCCTTACATGGCAAAAGGGACTGCAGATATATAACATTCAAAGAGTGAGAGGCACTAACAGCCTTGTGCTTGCTTTGAAGATGGAGGATACAACTCTTTCGTCGAGAAATGTCAGTGGTCTCTGGAAACTAAGCGGAGTCATCTGTTGACAGCCAGCAAGAAAACAGGACCTCAGTCCTACAACCACATGATATTGACTACAAACAATTCGAAATACAAGGAAACAGATTCTCCCCTAGAGCCTCTAAAAAGAAACACAGCTATGCCAATACCTAAATATCAGATTTGTGAGATTCATATAAGGCCTCTGACCTATAAAACTGTTAGGCACTTAAAACTACAGGAATTTATTACCTAAATTTGTGGTAACTTTTAAGTAGCAATAATAGAAACTAATGGAAATACTCATATATTCTTGTATATACTATACCTATGACTATATATATATATATATGTTAAATAGAGTAATGTTTTCAGAATATTTTTAGTAAATTTTCCATTAGTTATCTATGACAAATAACATTTTTTTTACTGTAATTGTTGTAATGAAAACATCTATAGATACTAGGGGTAATAGTTTAAATGTCTCTTTTTGTTAGAATCATTATAACAAATACCCTCCTCAGATGCAGAAGGTTGATCATATTTAGACTTACAAATAATCCGTCGGTATCTATCCCAACACCTGGCTTCATCTCTATATTATTTTCCTCTCTACATCACGGAAGGCATTACCACAATATCTGAGTTTATTTTTAATTAATAATTTGAGATTTTTGCATCATAGGAAGGACTGTTGACAGGACAGGAATATTAAAAATCAGGGCAAGAGGCAGAATCAAATTCCTGAGTTGGACATAAATACCACAAGAAAATATGTCAGTATATAAACTAGCGACTATTTCAGAAACAACTTTTACCATGTTACAGATTGTCTTTTGTCTCTACAATTTATTTGAAGATCTCCAAAGTTCATTTATGACCAATTTATTTTAATGAACATGAAACCTTGTGGTATTATTTCATTCAGAGAAATAAAGGTGTAGTTTCATAAACTGTAACTTAATCTTCTTACTGAACATTCTCCAATGTGAGTTTAGAGGTATTTTTTTTCTTTTTATTATAAAAAAGTTGAAAGACAAAAGGCCTATGGCAATTCATCACTAGTGTTAGAAAAATCCAGTAATAAGAAAACTGTAATAAAATAAGTGTGCAAAAGCCTGAGAGCCTGGCTCTGTAGTAATAAAAATAAAATAAATGTTATTTATAGAAGAATAAAAGTTATCTACTTTAGTAAGCAAGAAATGGTCACAATTGGCAAACCAAGATAGAAGTCTACATGGAGAATTAACCTCAAGTTTAACAAATAGAGGGTTGAAAAAGTTTACACAAGTAGAATAGAAATTACAAAGCTTGCATTCATTCTGCGTCAAAAGAAGAGTAATAGTTGGTCTGGCATGTTTTCCCACAGAACATGTATTTTTCAAAACTACAGTGACAATAGGGCAGCAAACATGCAGATACAATCAATAGATTTTTTTTTAAGAACTCATTAGTTTTGCTACAATATATTTCCCCCCAAATAATCACATGGAAATACTTTACTATATATGTTTAAGATTTTTATTTTTGGTATTTCTTCAAAAAATTGCATTTGAAATGCAGAGTTTAATTTTTTTAAATACAGATTGTGACAAATTTACAATCTGACATATAACTATTAAATTTACCAGTTTTAGCCATGTATGCCTTATTAATAGTTGGAAAATTGTATCATATTTAAAGAGATAGTTATAAGGTGCAAATTGTTTATCTCAAAAGGCTGGATTTCTATGTTTTACCAAAATTTTTAAGGGTAATTTAAAAAAATAAAAGACACTGTTTTCTGCCCCCATTATTAATATATTTCATTGTTGATAAGACCAATATCTTCTATAATAAAAGGTGCAGTGTTCTAGAGTTTATGGATAGTCAAAACATATTACAAACAATCTACTGTTCTGTATGCATTAGACAAGACAACAGGAAATTGATAGATCTGTCTGTTAACAGACTACAGCCAAGTTCTATTAAGGATTGGGAAAATGTTATCTAAGTATACACCCAGTGTTACAGGGTATTTCATTATCCTGTATTTAAGGTTAAGAGGAAATTTTCATTGGGGGAACAGAATCCTCCAAGGTATTCATGTTATACTGGCAAAAGCTACTTCATTACTAAATATGAAAACTAAGAGAGATCACTTGATCAATATTCAAGTATTTAAAACTATTAATTTCACATACCAAATCACTGTTCCTCAGAATTATTATTCTTGAAAACTCTGAACTGAAGGGATCCATTCCCATCTTCATTGATCTTCTAAACTTCCATTCTGTCTCTTACATCTGTAAACCAGTCTAGATTAGATAATGACATCTGCCAATTCATAAAATAATGATACAGCGTATCATTTGAAAAGACTTCTCCATATAGTCCATCAATGTAAGTCCATAACCTCCAAAAATGAGGTTAAAAATCCTCTCTTTCCCTTGGTGTGTGTGATATTAAAAAAATTTTAATAATTGCTCTTAAACATTTCAACCTAGGCATTACAGAATGAATAACACTTCCATTCGCTGAAAGAACACTGAACGCAGCCTGCAGGTGCATTTGTTGTTATATTATATCTATCTCTATATCTTTACTGTAATTCCTCTTAAACCCTTCATGACATGTATGACAAAACATGTGTCCCTTCTGTTCACTGAAATAACACTGTTGTATGCAGCTTGCAAGTAGACTGTTAGGAATATCTTTCTAACAAGTGTTTGTTATTCAATTTATGTAAACTAAACACCAAAAAACAAAAAACAAAACACTTCACAGATTTCTTTCACCCTTCAGCACCTCCTTTAGCAATCATCAACCTGTTCTCAGTATCTGTGCGCTTCAGTTGCTTTCTGTCTTTGTTGGATTTTTTTTTTTTTTTGAGATACCACATGCAGGAGAGATGATACAGTATTTCTCTTTCTCTGATTTATTTCACTTAACACATTTGTACTAAATGCCATTTGATACATTATTTTAAAAATCTTCCCTAGATATTCCACTAGTCATATTTCTTAAGGCCTATTTTCAACCAATAATAAATTGAAAATAACAAGTGCGTTTCATAATTAAGATAACCTATTTCCACCTGTTTCCAAGTTCTCCTTTTTTTTTTTTTCTGGCATGTTACATGTTTTCAAAATTAACTGGAAACTGGCATTTCAATATATAAGCTATCTTTAAAAATCTTGTATTACATTTCAACAATTTTAGTCATCTTATTAAATAATATTTTACTTAAATAAGATTGTAAGATATGTTCAACCATCATGTATGGGCACAGTCACAGGCAGGGACATAACACCAACAGTATTAAACATAGAAATGGAGGTCATATTCCCCAAAAAGCTATAAAAGCCTATACCAAAGTTAAATTTTTAATTTAATGCTACTCTAATACCATTTTACAGTGTTATCTGGGAGATACTTACATTTCTAGTTTATGATTATATAAACTCAAATTTTCTGAATTGATAATTCATGCTTGATGGACTACTGGGTTATTTTCATGTTTAACCTGGAACTAAACTTAAACTTAAGTAAACTAGAACTCAACTTCTATCCCAATTTACACATAGAAAAGAATGCACGGGGGCGCCTGGGTGGCTCAGTTGGTTAAGCAACTGCCTTTGGCTCGGGTCATGATCCCAGAGGCCTGGAATCGAGTCCCGCATCGGGTTCCCTGCTCGGCGGGAAGCCTGCTTCTCCCTCTCTCACTCTCCCTGCTTGTATTCCTTCTCTGGCTGTGTTTCTCTCTGTCAAATAAATAAAATCTTTAAAAAAAAAAAAAACTAAGTGTGAAATTACAAGAGCGACAACATAAAATGTTTTATATTCTGTATTTATCTTTGAATGAAATTGAGCAGAGGCTTCTTGGAAGAAAAAATTGGTTTAATTTTAGTTGTACATGCTAATACCCAAACACTGAGAATTTAACTATTACACACTTTACAGGGTACTTACTAATGAGATTTGGCAGTTTATGTGACTGCAGGTACCAAAATGTCTAAATATGAATCCATGAAATATAATTAACAAAATGTGATTTTAGACTGTGAAGCTATGCAATATGTCAGGGCCAAAACAAGTATTTTATAAGGATGCAAAATCCAGGATTATTACAAAATTGTACTAAAATTGTAAGAAACTTTTTAAGTCATTGATGGAATAATGGCAAGTTTTTATTTTAAGGGTTAGTGAAGATATATTGCTATTGTTCAACTCCATTTTGTCACATATTTTTCCAAAATACATGACAGAATTATATAATCAGGTAAAATACACATACATATATATATATGTATGTATGTATGTATGTATAAACACGGAAATCAGATAGGCCTGTTCTCAAATCTGAACTCTGGTATTTGTGAACTTCGGCAAGTTGTTTTTCCCTCTTTAGCCCCGTTTCTTTTCTTAAAATAAGAGTTAAAATAACTATCTCAACACATTTATAAATATGAAAATGACACTTTATATATAAAATTATATCGGATAGTCAGAAATTAATAAATACTGCCCCTTTCATTAACTATTAGTTTCCTGAACTTCATCTTATCTCTGTGAAGTTTCTCATTTCTTTTGCCATGACCCAATTCACTGCAACTAGTTGGTTAAGTTTACTATAGATATTTTCCCTCCTTGGTCTCCACAATCTCTTACTTTAGTGAGAGACACTAACAGGAATCATTTGGGGTTCAAGTGCTGGAAGGAACTGGGTGCCTGGATTCAAAGTTTTTATTTTTTTTAAAGATTTTATTTATTTATTTAAGAGAGAGAGAGCACAAATGTTCAAGCAAGGTGGGGATGAAGTGGAGAGAGCTAGGGAGAGGGAAAGAGGGAATCTCAAGTAGACTCCACACTGAGTGCTGAGACCAATGCAGGGCTCAATCTCAAGACCCTGAGGTCATAACCAGAGCTGAAACCAAGAGTCAGCTGCTTAATCAGCCAGGCCACCCAGGTGCCTCTAGATTCAAATTCTGGTTGTATAATTATTAAAAATAGTTAACTTCTGTGGACCAAGGTTTATCTTGCCACATTAGTGGATGTATGATTAAATCAGATTCAGTATAATTTATTTATAAAAGGCAAATAGTGCTTTGTACTTGTTAAGTGTCCAAGAAAATTAACTTTTATTATTTCTAGTAAAGCTGAGGCTTCCTGTGATGACAGGTGAGCTGCTAATGTGCTCAAGATAAAATATGCTGATAACGTTAGCTGTTAAGTATCATCAGGGCCATTTTTACCTTTATTTACCCTGTGCTATTTTTCTCCATAGCTTTTTCTCTCTTCACTATGTTTAACTTCTTCCTGTCTGCATTGTATACACATCCTCAAATTTTTAATATTAAAAAGTCAACAAGGAATGATGTCAGTATCGCAATGACATAAGTCATTCCCCTTTTCTCACCACCCTCCTTTTTTAAAACTAATTAAATATCCATAATTGAACAAAATGCCTCTGCATCTTACCCAGAAAAACTCAGGAGGATTCTAGCCCACCTATGCACCTGTCAAAACAAACAAACAAAACTTCAGTAAATACCATGGAGTCAATGGAGTTAACAAACTCCCCCCCCCCCCCGACACACACACTCTATGATATCAGAGAGAATAAGTGGACAGTGCAAACCTGCAGAGAAACCCATAGAGGAGAGAGAATTTGTAGAATTCCCCCTTTCCTGATGGAACATTCCAGTATACCATGGGAGTGAGATAGACACATGTGTGAAGGCAACAACAAAAAAAGTCAACAGAGCTTCCCACACCCAGGGGTAGAAGCAACTAGGGATAAACTCTCTGGTAGCAAAAGCACTGGCAATCCCTGTCACAGAGGAGGTAAAAACTGTAGGTGGGAACTGACTATTTTGCTATCAAAGTAATGTGGGTTGTGGCTGGAGATACCTGTTTTCTCTAGCAACAGTTGAATATCTGAGGATGGACCTCTAGCACTGGGGAAGGAGGAGAAAGGAGAAGGAAAGAAATTATTGATTTTAATGGAATGCATTTCCTGTTGTGTGCTTCAGGACTTCACCAGGAAGTCTGCTCATAAGCTTATGGAAGTACCTGAACTCAAGGATCTTCCCTTCAATATCTCAGGTATCATCCAAAGCCCTGAATGCTAAATCCCCATCTCCCTCTACTCTGCTATTTGCTTCCTGTGTACCCTCTAGTGCATCTATGACAGCAAGCTCGGGTGGACCAGGAGCAAGCTCAGAAAAGAGATCAAGGTTGAGCAAGGGAGTGACCACAAAATTGAGCTCTGTCACCACCCTCTGGAATACCAAAGAAAGGTTTCTAGTAGGTAAATTCTAACAATCAAAGAAAATGTAAAAGCTTAGTTAAGGATGTACCTGATGTTTCAAAACTGGAAGTGCATACCTACAAATAATATGAAAAATAAAGGAAACAGTACCATAACAGGAAAATGATAATTCTCCAGTAACCAAGCCCAAAGGCACAGTATATTACAATCTAACTGATGAAGAAAATTCAAAATAATTTTTATAAAGAAATTTAGGGAAGATGGTGGAGTAGGAGGACCTAAGCTCACCTCATCCCAAAAACACACCTAGAAAATAGCTTGATTAGCACAACTAACTCAGAAAATGATCCAAAGACTGGCAGAAGAGACTTTACATAGTTGATACTAAAGAGCAGGATACACTAACGAGGGTAGGAGAGGTGGAGAAGCAGTCAGAACCCAAACTAACCTGTGAGACTAACAAATAAGAGGATCACAAGCACAATTAGACAAAATGAGGAGACAGAGGACCGTGTCCCAGTTGAAAGAACAGGACAAAATCACAGCAAATAGACCAACATGGAACAGAAAGAAGCAATATGCCTCATTAAGAAATCAAAGTAATGGTCATAAAGATATTTACTGGACTTGAGAAAAGAGTGGAGGATCTCAGTGAGACCTTCGACAAAAAGAAAGAAAATATAAAAACTAACCAGTCAGAGATGAACAAATCAATAATAGAAATTTAAAATGCAGTAAGGGGAAATCAATACCAGATTAGAGGAGAGAGTGAGCTGGAAGACAGAGTAATAAAAGTAACTCAGGGATATTAGCAGGTATACACAGTAGCATTACAAGGTTCCCAGAAAGGAAAAAAGAAAAAAGGGGACGAAAAATTATTTGAAGAAATAACAGCTGAAAACTTCCTGAATCTGGGGCAGGAAACAGAAATCCAGATCCAGGAAACCCAGAGAACCCCAACAAAATCAACCCAAGGTGGTCCACACCAAAACAAGTAATAACAAAATGACAAAAATTGTGATAAAGAGATCATTTTAAAAGCAGGAAGAAAAATGAAAATAATTATATACAAGGAAAATCCTGTAAGATTATCAGCTGATTTTTCAGCAGAAGCTTTGCAGTCCAGAAGAAATGGCTTGATATATTCAACATGCTGGTGGTGGGGAGGGAAAACATGCTATCAAGAATACTCTACCCAGTAAAGTTACAATACCTAATAGAAGGAGAGGTGAAGAGTTGGAGAATTTCCCATACAAACAAAACTTTAAAAAGTTTATCACCACTAAACCAGCCTTACAAGGATTATACGTGAATTGAAGAGAAAAAGTCCCTAATCACGATTAAGAAAATTAGAAAAAAAAATTTCACAGCTAAATACAAACAAAAGTAGATTAATCATTTATAAAACCAGCATAGAGATAAAAGAACAAAAGCAGCAAAATTAAATATATCTATAAATATCAGTCAGTCACAAAATTAAAATGTAAGGTATAACATATTCATAAATTTGAGGAGTAAAACTTCAGTGATTTTAGAATGGGTTTGATCTTAAGCAACTATCAGCTTAATATAGACTGCTATATGCATAAGATGTTATATATGAATCTCACAGTAACCACAAATAAAAACATGTAATAGATACACAAAAAATAAAGAGAAAGGAATCCCAAGTACATCACTAAAGTACATCAAACTTCAAGAGGAGGGAAGAAGAAAGGGTCAGTCATAAAAGTATAAAAACAACTAAATGGCAATAAGTACTATCCATTAGTAATTACTTTGAATGAAAATAGACTAACCACTCCAATCAAAAGATGTAAGGTAAAACTGAGGGTTGCTGGGGGCGGGGGATGAGTTAAATGGGTGATGGGCATTAAGGAGTGCACTTACTGGGATAAGCACTGAGTATTATATATAAATGATGCATCACTAAATTCTACTCCTGAAACTAATGCTACACTATATGTTAACTAACTTGAATTTAAATGAAGTAATTTTTAAAAAGACATGGGCGACTGGATGGATAAAAACGTGAGACTCTCTATCTGCTGCCTACAGGAGACTTACTTTAGACCTAAAGACACATGCATATTGAAAATGAAGGGGTGGAAAAACATTTAACGTGTAAATGGAAGTGAAAAGAAGGATGGGTTAGCAATACTTGTTTTGGATAAAATAGATTTTAAATGGAGACTAACAAGAAACAAAGAAGGACACTACCTAATGATAAAAGGAATAATCCAACGAGAGGATATAACAATTGTAAATATCTATGTACCCAATGTGGGAGTACCTAAATACATAAAACTAACTACTAACAGACAAAGGGAAGAAACTGACAGTAATACAATAAGAGTAGGGGACTATAACACCACCCTTTCTTTAATAGATTGAGCATCTAAACAGAAAATCAGTAAGAAAATAGTAGCTTTAGGGGCGCCTGGGTGGCTCAGTTGGATAAGCGACTGCCTTCGACTCAGGTCATGATCCTGGAGACCCAGGATCGAGTCCCACATTGGGCTCCCCGCTCTGTGGGAAGCCTGCTTCTCCCTCTCTCACTCCCCCTGCTTGTGTTCCCTCTCTGGCTGTGTTTCTCTCTGTCAAATAAATAAAATCTTTAAAAAAAAAGAAAAGAAAAGAAAAGAAAAGAAAATAGTAGCTTTAAATTACAAATCGGACCACACAAATTCAGAACATTCCATCTAAAAACAGTGAAATGCACATTCTTTTAAAGTGGACAAGGAACATTCTCCAGAATAGATCACATATTAGAGCAAAAAACAGGTCTCAACCAATTAAAAAAGACATTATATCATGCACTTCTCCTGACCACAATGGTAAGAAATTAAAGCAATCACAAGAAAAAACCTGAAAGACAGATACATAAAAACAAAATAACATGCTACTGAACAATGAAAGGGCCAACCAAGATATCAAAAGGAAATTAAAAAATATATGGAGAAAAATGAAAGTGAAAACAGAGTGGTCTAAAATCACTGGAATGTAGCAAATAGAGCAATATAGGTTTTCTTCAATGGGCAAGAAGTCTAACATCACACTTAAATAAGCTATGAAAAGAACAAAACACAAAACCAGTAGAAGGAAAGAAATCATAAAGATTAGAGCAGAAATAAATAAAATAGAAACTGATAAAAACAAATAACAGAACAATGAAACCAGGAGGTAGTTCTTTGAAAAAATACACAGAAGTGATAAAACTTTAGTCGGATTCATCAAAAAAGGCGTGGTGGATCAAATAAAATCAGAAATGAAGGAGGAGAGGTGCCTGGGTGGCTCAGTCATTAAGCATCTGCCTTTAGTTCAGGTCAGGATCCTGGAGTCCCAGGGGATCAAGCCCTGCATTGGGCTCCCTGCTGGGCCAGAAGCCTGCTTCTCCCTCTCTCACTGCCCCTGCTTGTGTTCCCTCTCTTGCAGTGTTTCTTTCTGTCAAATAAATAAAATCGAAAGAAGAAAGAAAGAAAGAAAGAAAGAAAGAAAGAAAGAAAGAAAGAAAGAAAGAAAGAAAGAAAGAAAGAAAGAAAGAAAGAAAAAAAGAAAGAAAGAAAGGGAGAAAGGGAGAAAGAAAGATTAAATAAATGAATGAATGAATGAATGAATGAATGAATGAATGAATAAATAAATAAATAAATAAAGGAGGAAAATAACACCTCAGAAATACTAAAGATTTATAGGAGAATACTTTGAAAAATTATATGTCAACCAATTGGACAATCTAGAAGAATTGGATAAATTCCTAGAAGCATATAACCTTCCAAAATTGAATCCAAAAAAAAAAAAAAATAGAAAATTTCACCAGAGAGTAACAGCAAAGAAATTAAATTAATGTAGGTGATGAAACACTAAACTCTACACCTGAAACTAATACTACATTGTATGTTAACTAACTGGAATTGAAATAAAAACCTGGGGAAAAAAATTCAACAGAAATCTTGGACCTGATGGTTTCAGAAATGATTTCTACCAAATATTTAAAGAATTAATACATTCCCTTTTCAAAGAATTAAAAAAAAAAGAGGAATGACAGTTTCCAAATTAATTTGGAGACCACCATTACCCTAGAAGACAAAGGCACTACAAAAAAAGAAAACTAGAGGCCAATATACTTGAGGAACACAGAAGCAAAAATCCTCAACAAAGTATCAGTAAACTGAGTTCAACAATACATTTTAAAAAATCATTCACCAAAATCCAGTGGGATTATAGAATGTAAGTGTGGTTCAATATTTGCAAATCAATCAATGTGATACATCACATCAAAATGAGAAAGGGTAAAAATCCTATCATTTCAACAGATGCAGAAAAAGCCTTTCATAGAATACAACATCCATTCGTGATAAAAACTCAACAAAATAGGTGTACCTCAACATAGAAAAGGCCTTATATGTAAAACCTACAACTAACATCATGCTCAACTGGGAAAAACACAGCTTTTTATGTAAGATCAGGAACAAGACAAGGATATCTACTCTCATCACTTTTACTCAACATACCACTTGAAGGCCTAGCCAAAGCAGTCAGATAAGAGAAAGAAATACCATCCAAATCGGTAAGGAAGAAATACAACTGTCACTATTTGCAGATTATATGGTACTATATATTGAAAACCCTAAAGATCCTACCAAAAACTACTGAAACGGCCTAGTAAATTCAGTAATGTCACAGAACACAAATATACAGAAATGTGCTGCATTTCTAGGCACTAATAATGAACTAGCAGAAACAGTAATTAAGAAAACAATCCCACACAATTGTATCTACCAGAATAAAATACCAAGGACTAAATTTAACCAAAGCAGTGAAATACCCACACTCTGATAACCCTAAGACACCAGTGAAAGAAACTAAAGATGACACAAACAAATGGAAAGGTATTCTATGTTCATGAAATGGGAGAACCAACACTGTTAAAATGTCCATATTACCTAAAGTAATCTATATTTTAATGTAATCCATATCAAAGTAACACTAGAATTTTTCACAAAACTAGAAGAAATAATTCTAAAATTTATATGGAACCACAAAAGACCCTGAATACCCAAAGCAATCTTGAAATAAAAGAATAGTGCTGGAAGTATCATAATGCCAGAGGTCAAGATACACTACAAAGCTATAATAATCAAAACAGCACACCTATTCAATTTCTTTAAAATATATATTTATTTATTTTGGAGCACCTGGGTGACTCAGTCAGTTAAGCATCTGCCTTCACCTCAAGTCACGATCTCAGGGTCCTGGGATGGAGTCTGGGCATTGGACGTCCTGCTCAGCAAGGAGTCTGCTTCTCCCTCTTTCTCTCTTTGCCTCCTCCCCCCTACTTATGCTCGGGTTCTCTCTCTTAAATAAATAAGTAAAATCATTTAAAAAATATATATTTAGGGGCGCCTGGGTGGCTCAGTTGGTTGGGCGACTGCCTTCGGCTCAGGTCATGATCCCAGAGACCCAGGATCGAGTCCCAGATCGGGCTCCCTGCTCAGCGGGAGGCCTGCTTCTCCCTCTCTCACTCCCTCTGCTTGTGTTCCCTCTCTGGCTGTGTTTCTCTCTGTCAAATAAATAAAATATTTAAAATATATATATATATGTATATATACATATATATATTTGTTTATTTATTTTATTGAAGTATAATTAACATACAGTGTTACATTAGTTTTAGGTGTACAAGATAATGACCCAACAATTCTCCCCACTCTCCTGCATTGCACTCTCTGCCTTGCTCTCTAAAATATATCTTTTTTTTTTTAAGTCATAAAGGTAAAGTCAAAGAGAAAATCTTAAAAGTAGCAAGAGAAAAACAATTTGTTATATACAAAAGAAACTGTAAGAAAATCGTATTTTTCCACAGTTTGGTGATTGTATTTTTCAGCAGAAACTTTCAAGCTAAAAGAGAACAGGGCAATATAGTCAAAGTACTGAAATGAAGATACTTCCAAGAATTCTCTACTCAGGAAGGTTATCATTAAGAATAGAAAGAGATTAAGAGCTTTCTAAATACACAAAAACTAAATAAGTTCATGACCACTCAACTGACCTTAAAAGAAATTTTGAAGGGACTTTAAGTTGAAAAGTGGTGCTGATTAACAAGAAAACAAAGTCAAAATCTCACTCAAAAAGATAAATATATAATAAATTAAGTAAACTAATTACTTATAAAGCTAGTTTGAAAGTCAAAGACAAAACTAGTAAAAGTAAAACTGCAATAATTTGTTAATGTATATATAAAAAGTTATAAAATGTGACATCAAAAATACAAAACAAAAAAGGAGTGGATTTAAAGTAAAAACGTAGAGTTCTGGAATATTTTCACATTTAAGTTGCCATCAACTTAGACTGTTATAGACATAGGGTATTGTATATGAATTTCACAGTAACTCAAAGCAAAAAACTTCCAGTAAACACAAAAGAAAATGAGAAAGGAATCTAAACACAACCCTATAAAAAGTTATCAAACCACAAAGAAAAACAGAGAAGAAATTAAAAGAACAGAAATCAAAAAGAACAAAGTAAAAGAATCAGCCAGAAAATAATTAACAAAATGGCAATAAATACATATCTACCGATAAATACTTTAAATGTAAATGCACTCAATGCTCCAATCAAAAGGAAGATGTGAATGGACCAATTACTACTAAGAGGATTTAACCAGTAATCAAAAATTTCCTAACAGAAGTTCAGGGCCAGATGACCTTACTGGTTATCACTACTGAACATTTAAGGTTTTGGTGGGGGGTTTTTTGTACCTATCCTTCTAAAACTCTTCCAAAAAAGTGAAAGAGAGAACATTTCCAAAATCATTTTATGAGGCCAGTATTACTTTGATACTAAAGCCAGAGAAGTACTCCACCAAAAAAAAAATAAATTTGCAGGCCATGAAAGTAGATGCAAAGATCTTCAAAAGTATGAGCAAACTGAGTTCAACAATACATTTAAAGGATCATATGCTGATCAAGTGGGATTTATTCCAGGGATGCAAAGGTATTTCAACACCTGGAAATTAATCGACATAATAAATACTTTAAAAAATATATACAAATCATGTGATCATCTCAGATGTAGAAAAAACATTTGACAAAATTCAACATCAACTTATGATTAAAAAAAAACTCTCAACAAAGTGTGTATAAAGGAATGCACCTCAACATAAAAAAGCCATATGTAACAAACTCACAACTATTATCATATTCAATGATGAAAAGCAGAGAGCTTTTCCTCTAAGATCAGGAAAAAGCCGAGACTGTCCATTCTTGACATTTTTATTCAACACAGTATTCGAAGTCTTAGCCACAGTAACTAGGCAAGAAAAAGAAATAATGGCATCCAAATGGGAAAGGAAGAAGTAAAACTGTCCCTATTTGCAAATGATTATACACACACACACACATCCACCCATCTTTAAAGACTTCACCAAACACAAAATATATGAAAATTTGTTGGGCTTCTATACACTAATAACAAACTAAGAGCAAGAATCCCATTTACACATGCACCAAAAGTATAAAGTATCTAGGAGTAAATCAACCAAAGATATCAAAGATTTAAATGCTAAAAACTATAAGACATTGAAGAAAGATAATAAAGACATAAATAAATGCAAAGATGTCCTATGTTCATTGTTGGAAAGATTATTATTAAAATGGGGTGCATAGGTAATTCTGTTGGTTAAGGGGTCTGGCTCTTGGTTTTACCTCAGGTCATAATTTCTCAGGTTCCTGAGATCAAGGCCCATCTGCTTATCCCTCCCCTCTGCTCTTCCATCCACTCGCACACTCTTTTATTCTCTCAAAGAAATAAAGTCCTTAACAAAATATATTATTAAAACATACATCTGGGGCGCCTGGGTGGCTCAGTTGGATAAGCGACTGCCTTCGGCTCAGGTCATGATCCCGGAGACCTGGGATCGAACCCCACATCGGGCTCCCTGCTCGGAGGGAGGCCTGCTTCTCCCTCTCTCACTCCCCCTGCTTGTGTTCCCTCTCTGGCTGTGTTTCTCTCTGTCAAATAAATAAAATCTTAAAAAAAAAAAAAAAAAAAAAAAAAAGAGGGAGCTACATTTTTTGGAGTTTTGTTGTTGTTGTTGTTGTTTTGATTAGACTCCAAAGTCAAGGCCAACACAAACAACAAAAGCCAAAATAAACAAATGGGACTGTGTCAAACTAAAAAGCTGTATGGTGAAGGTAACCATTCATAAAAGAAAAAGCAACCTCCTGAATGGAAGAAGATATTTGTAAATCGTATATCCAATGAGGGGATAATATTCAAAATATATAAAGACCTCATGCAACTCAATAAGAAAACACACACTTGAATTTTAAAAAAGGGGGGATCTGAGTAGAGATTTTTCTGAAGACATGCAAATGACCAGTAGACACATAAAAAGATGCCCAACATCACTAATCAGAGAAGTGCAAATCAAAATGACAATAAGTTATTATCTCACATCAGTCATGATAGCTATTAACAAAAAGATAAGAAATAGATGGTGGCAAGGATTTGATAAAAATGGGAAGACTCATGCACTGTTGTTGGGAATGTAAACTGGTGTAGTACTCTGAATAGCAGCTTGGGATTTCCTGGAAGAGTTAAAAATATAATTACCCAGATGTGGAATTACATGACCATATGATATCTATCAAATTATAACACATACCATATCTGAAGAAAATGAAAGCACTAATAGGTAAAGATGTATGTATCCTTATTATGTTCATACAGTATTACTTACAATAGCCAAAACATGGAAACAACCTAATATTCATTGGTATATGAATGGATAAAGAAGTAATATCTCTATCTATATACATGTGTGCATGCACATGAGCACACACACACAGATGCACACAATGGAATACTTCAATTATAAAAAGAATGAAATCAAGCCATTTGCAACAATGTGGATGAACCCTTTATCTAGAATCTAAAAAAATATACAACAAATCCTGACTCATAGTGACAGAGTACCAAGTTGTGTTTGCCACAGCAGGCAAGCGGGGGCTGAGAATGAAATGGGTCAAGGATATTAAGAGGTACAAACTTCCAGTTATGAAATAAGTTTACATCTTGTGGCTGTGATGAACAGCATGGCAATTACTGTCAATAACATTGTATTAACTTTGTATATTGACAGACAGTAACTAGACTTACTGAGGTGAACACCATGCAATGGATACAAATTTCAAATCACTATGTAATGCACCTGAAACTAATACACTATTATCCTTCAATTTTTCAAAGAATAGAGGAAATGCATTCTTTTCCAAAGAGGACATCTAAATGGGCAACAAGCAGAAAAAAAAAAAAAAGATGCTCAACAACACTAATCATCAGGGAAATGCAAATCAAAACCACAAGATCTCACCTCACACCTGTCAGAATGATTAAAACAAGGGATAAACAATGCCAGTGGAGATATACAGAAAAGGGAATACTTGTACACTGCTGGTCAAAATATAAATTGGTTCAGTCACTATGGAAAACAATATGGAGTTTCCTCAAAAAATTATTAAGATCTATCATATAATGCAGCAATTGTAATTCTGGGCATAAACACTATGAAAATGAAAGTGGGTTATCAAACAGACCTATGCACTCCCATGTTCACAGCAGCATTACTCATAATAGCCAAGATACGAAAACTACCTAAGTATCAGTCAATAAATGAATTGCTGAAGAAAATGTAGTATACATATGCATATAGGATATTATTCAGCCATGAGAAAAAAGAACATTCTATTTGCAAATACATAGATGGACCTTGAGGATGTGATACTAAGTGAGTTAAGTCACAAAAAGAAACACTAACACTGTATAATATCACTTACATGTGGAATCTAAAAAAGTCCAACACAAAAACAGAGTACAATGGTGATTACCAGGGGACGAAGGATATGGGCATAGGACAGTTAAGGTTGCAATTATGCATAAACAGCAAATAAGTTTTAGAGAATTAATTTTTACTACAGTGAATACAGACAAAATTATTCTATAACCCAACTTGCAAAAAGACTAAATCATAGTTATCCTAAGCACTAAAAAAAAAATGGTAATTATGTGATGTGATAGAGATGTTAATTATCACTACAATGGCAATCATAGTACAATATATAAATGTATCAAATCAACATATTCTACACCTTAAATTTATACAATTATGTGCTGAAGAGTTCAATAAAATAAAATAAAAATAAACCAGCAAATAAGAAAAACAGAGGCTTGTTCAAACTTGAATGTTTCTCTTGATACCGTATAATGAAGGCAAGAATAATTAAGAGTGTAGATAAAGGAGTCAGCTGAGGTCCCAATCCTTGCTCTAACTTTACTGCCAGTGTCATCTTGAGTAATTTGGCTACACTCTCCGTAGATATTTTTCTTCATCTGTAATATTTTGAGTGTTCAACAAAATAATTTTAAAGCCCATAGTACAGTGTCTAGCACAGAGAAAGGACTCAATAAATATGAGTTGAGTTTGTTACTATTACCTAACTTTTTTCACTCTTAATCCAAATATTACCAGAGTCACTCTTAGTGATTCTAACCAAGAAATTCTTAATACTTTAATTTAGGGGAATTTTTAAAGTATCTTATAAGAGCTATTTTCCTAGGGAATACACATATGAAAAACACAAAAGTATGCATGTGTTTGGGGACCTCACAAAGATCTGACATCTTCCCTCTAGCTGAAATGTCAACCATAGCTAATTCTTTTATTAAAGAGACTTTAGTCATTAGACTTAGTAAAGAGAGAGAGAGATTGTTGTTTATGTGATAGTCTTTCCTTACAGTTGAGTCTATGACAACCCTCACATAGCATCCCAGTCATTGGTACATTTATATGATATTGGGAGTCACATAATTTACCATGCAAACAAGATCCCTATTAAGAGTAAAGAGAATCACTATGAATCACATCAGAAAACAGGCAAAAATTCACATTGCTCAGGAAAAACTAGAACCTATAAGTTGCTCTGCATAATGCATTTATAAGTTATCATTAAAAACACAGAAAACTGTAAATGTTGATGACTTTTTAAGATTGTTACAGAAAAAACTGATTTATTATGGAAAACATGGAAATTTGTAAAAAAAAAAACACATACTATATGGCCAATACAGCATTTCTTCTATAAGCTTTCTTTTTATGCAAAATTTAAAAATGTGGTTATTAATAAAAGATTATTTATTATAAAAAATACAGAAAACTGGACTTGGAGGAAGATGAGAAAAGCAGGGGACCCTAGTTTCATTGGTCCCTGGAATTCAGTTAGACAGCTATCAAATCTTTTTGAAAACCTGTGAACTCAACCTGACATCTAAGAAAGAAAAAAACAAAAAAACAAAACAAAACAAAACAAAAAAACACAAACAGCTGCAACTCTACAAAGAGAAAGGTGACCACTTTCTGCAGGTTAAGAGGTGCAGAGAAATGAATCCAAGGTGATATATGGGAAGACAGACTGCAGGAGGAGGGAGCCTCTGTAAGCCAGCTGCTGGACAGTGATAAAGCAGTGGAGCACAAAAGTCAGAACCTTTACACGTCTGACCCCACTAAGGGACATCCCTGTCTGAAAGACACTCAAGTGGCAAATCAGAGTAGAATTCTAGGTGAAACAGTGTGGTCTCGGGAAGCCCAGAATCAGAGGAAGAACGGGGGTGCCTGAGTGTAGCACACCAAACATTGGAGCAGGGAAGCTGGCTGCAATCAGCAAGCCCAGGAGTGGGTTTTCAGCTGGGTGTTGCCATAAACCTGGAAGCAGGGCATGATCCAGTAACTGCTATCCCAGCAGGGGTCCAGCAAGTGGCAGAACTGAGGTGAGACCCTCCTCCTTTCCCTGGGAGGAACAGCACGCTGCAGGAGTCTGCAGAGTTTGGAGATTCCAAACAGGATCACGTGCCTGAGATAAAAATGTTTGGTTACAGGCTGGGTGAGCATGGAGTGCAGACAGACACAAGGGAGATAAGGATAATCACCTTGTGCTTTTCCCTGAGGGCACACTGAGGGGTGGGGGCCTGTCAGCTCCAGGGCTGGAAAATGGGAAACCACCTTTTTTTTTTTTTTTTTTCATCTTCTAAAGCAGCACCAAAAGCTTTCAGGGAGCAAAAACCACATAGAACAATCCAGAGCCACTTGGCAAGGGTGGTGAAACACCACCCAGGTAAAGACATCTGAGAACCTGAATGACAGGCCTCTCACCCAGAAGATCAGCAAGAATATTCGGCTAGACCAAGTTTACTGATTACACAGAACTGCAAAACTCCAGTGCTAGGGGAAAACAGTTAATAGAATCTGAGGATTTTTCCTCGTGATTCTTTAAACTTTCAGTTTAAAATTTTTCTTTTTTCCTTTTCCACTAGTTTCTTATTTAATTAACTCTTTTTTTAAGTCTTAATTGTCATTTTTTACATTATATATAAATATTCTTAATTTTGGGCTTCCTTTCATTGTATTCAATAACACACACACACACACACACACACACACACACACACACACATTTTTCATTCTTTACAATTTTGGGATCTAGTTTCTTTTAACCAACAGATGAAATCTGTCTATTACCCTGTTCTGTCTACCTGTTTGATTATATTTTCTCTTCTTTACCTTTCCTTTTTTTTTTCTTTTTTGGTTTTTGATATCTTGTGTTTTTTTTAGTATATGTTTTGCAGGGATTGTGGTTGATATTTTTGTACTTTGTCCTTTTTGTCTTTTTGTATTTTGTTTTCTTATTCACCTATTCTCTGGACAAAATGTCAAGATGAAAAAACTCACCCCAGAAAAATGAACAAGGGGTGGTAGTAACTGCCAGAGACTTAATAAATATGGATATTGGTAAAATACAGAGCTAGAATTCAGAATAACAATTATAAAGACACTAGCTGGATTTGAAAAAAGCATAGAGGATGCTGGAAAATCTCTTTCTAGAGAAATAAAAGAACAAAAACCCTATTAGGTCAAAATCAAACAGGGTATCACTGAGATAAAAAATCAAAATGGAGGCTCTAACTGCTAGAATAAGTGAGGCAGAAGAAAGAATCCAGCCATAGAGAAGATAAAATTATGGAGAATAAGGAAACTGAGGAGAGATAAATAACTAGTGAATCACAAGGAAAGATTCGAGAGATAAGTAATATCATAAAGAAAAACAATATCAGAATAATTGGGGTCACAGAGGAAGAGGAAAGGGGGTCAGAACATATATTTGAGCAAATTATAGCAGAGAACTTCTCTCACCTGGGAAATGAAATAGACATTCAAGTCTAGGAGGCACAAAGAACCACCCTCAAATCAATACAATCAGGTCAACACCTCAATATAAAATAATGAAGTTTGCAAATTTCAGAGAAAAAGAGAAAATTCTGAAAGCAGTTTAGGACAAGAGGTCCTTATGCTACAGGGGTAGAAATATAAGGTTGACAGCAGACTTCTCCATAGAAACCTGGCAGGCCAGCAAGGACGGGCATGATATATCCATGGTGCTAAATAGGAAACATATGCAGCCAAGAACCATCAGAAGAGAAGGAGAAATAAAGAGCTTCCAGGAGAAACAAACTGAAAGAACTAAACCAGCCCTGTAATATTAAAGGAGATCCTTTATGAAGAGAGAGCCCAAAAGTGACACAGCCCAGAAAGGAGAAGAGACAATATACTACATTACAGCTAATAAGAAGGTACTAAATTCCTATCTTTCAATAGTTACTCTGAATGTAAATGGGCTAATTGCCTCAATCAAATGACACAGGATATCAAATTGGATAAAAAAAGCAGGACCCATCGATAACGCTGTCTGCAAGAGACTCATTTTAGACCCAAAGACACCTCCAGATTGAAAGTGAAGGGACAGAGAACCATTTATCATGTTAATGGACGTCAAAAGAAAGCTGCGGTAGCAATCCTTATATCAGACAAATTGGATTTTAAACCAAAGACTGTAATAAGTGATGAAGAGGGACACTATATCATACTTAAAAGGTCTATCCAAAACAAGATAATCTGACAATTGTAAATAGTTACACTCCTAACTCGGAGCAGCCAATTATATAAACCAATTAATATGGAAATTAAAGAAACACATTAATAATAATACAGTAGTAGGGGACTTTAAAACCTCACTTGTCACGTACGGTAAGTGATCCGCCTCTCCTGCCATGCCCAAGCCACCAGAAACTTTGGTGGAGGTACCACTGAATGTAAATGAAAGTCCCTCTGGGCTTTTCCCCCACCTAGAATCTAGAAAGCCACATACCCTGTGGGCCAAGGCAATAAGTCCTTTGTGTGCTTATCCAAGACACACAGTTCCATTTAATCTTCCTCCTGGTAATCATATCTCTGTATCTCTTATTTGTATTCCTTGATCCCTCTGCCTCAATGGTCTCAACTTCTGTGTGTTTAAGCAACCACTCTGTATCCTGTAGTAACAATACTAATCCTGTCTCTAGGGCCGGTGCAAAAGCAGTTAAAGGTTTAACTGCACCACCCAACTTCCTCACTTTTGAATAATAAAAGACTGGGACCCTTGACAGTCAAGAGAGACAAACAAAGGCAGAGGCAGCAAGAGAGCTTGGGAGGAGAGAGCAAGAGAGCCAGCAAAGAGTGACAGAAGCAATGCGAGGAGAGAGCAAGAAGCAAAGAGAGACAGAAGAAGAGAGAGAAGTAGAGCAAGAGGGCCAAAGCCAGAGCTAGAGAGCTAGACCTAGAAAGCCAAAGCTAGTAAGGGTGAGCCTGAGCCTTCTTCATAAGTCTCTCCTGACTGACCTCCGGTCTGTCAGCTTGCATCAGATCTCCATGTCCGTGTCATTATTTCGCCCGCCAGACATCCCGTGGTTCAGGACCCACATCTCTGCCAAGACTGGTCCCCAGCGGCGACACTCATTCAAAGCCATAGACAGATCATCTATGCAGAAGAACAATAAGGAAAGAAGGGCTTTGAATGACATACAAGACCAGATGGACCTCACAGATATATTCCGAGCATTCCATCCTACAGCAAAAGAAGATACATTCTTCATAAGGGCACAAAGAACATTACCCAGAAGAGATAATATACTGGGTCACAAATCAGACTGGTATCAAAAGACTGGGATCATTCCCTGCATATTTTCAGACCACGGTGCTTTGAAACTTGAACTCAATCACAAGAGGAAATTTGGAAAGAACTCAAATACTTGGAGGGTAAAGAGCATCCTACTAAAGAATGAATGGGTCAACCAGGAAATTAAAGAAGAATCACAAAATTTATGGAAACAAATGAAAATGAAAACACAACTGTTCAAGCCCTTTGTGTGGCAACAAAAGCAGTCTTAAGAAGGAAGTACATAGCAATACGAGGCCCTTTCAAGAAATAAGAAAAATTTCAAGTACACAGTCTATCCCTACACCTAAAGGAGCTGAAAAAAGAACAGAAAATAAAGCCTAAACCAAGCAAGAGATAATAATTAATAAATATTAGAGTCGAAATCAGTTAAATAGAAACCAAAAGAGCAGTAGAATAATGAAACTAGGAGCTGGTTCTTTGAAAAGAATTAATAAGACTGATAAACCCCTAGCAAGACTTATGAAAAAGAAAAAAGACCCAATTAATAACATCATAAATGAAGGGGGAAAGATCACAACCAACACTAAAGAAATACAAACAATTATAAGAACATACCATGAGCAACTATATGCCAACAAATTATGCAATCTGGAAGAAATTGATGCTTTTCTAGAGATGTATAAACAACCAAAATTGAAACAGGAAGAAACAGAAAACCTATTTGAATAGACCCATAATCAGCAAGGAAATTGAAGCAGTAATCAAAAATCTTCCAACAAACAAGAGTAGACGCCTGGAGGGTTTCCCAGGAATATTGTACTTAACATTTAAAGAAGAATACCTATTCTTCTGAAGTTGTTTGACAAAACAGAAATGGAAGGAAATATTCTAAATTCTCTCTATGAGGCCAGTATTACCTTGATTCCAAAACCAGACAAAGAACCCACCAAAAAGGAGAATTACAGACCAATATCCCTGATGAACATGGATGTGAAAATTCCCACCAAGATACTAGTCAGCAGGATCCAAAGTATGTTAAAAAGATTATTCACCACAACCAAGCGGGATTTACTCTTGGGCTGAAAGGATGGTTCATATCTGAAAATAAATCAACATGATACACTACATAAATAAAAGAAAGGACAAAAACCATATGATCCTCTCAATGGGCACAAAAAAAATTGACAAAGTATTCTTTCTGATTAAAACTCTGTAGTGTAGACATATATGAAAAGACGTATGAAAATCCCTAAGCAAATATCATTCTCCATGGGGAAAACCTGAGACCTTTACCCCTAAGGTCAAGGACATGGCAGGGATGCCCACCATTATCACTGTTGCTCACCATGGTATTAGAAGTCCTAGCTTCAGCAATCAGACAGAAAAAGAAATAAAAAGCATCTGAATCAGCAAAAAGAAGTCAAATGCAGGTTTCTGAATGGCTCAGTCAGTTAAGTGTCTGCCTTTGGCTCAGGTCATGATCCTAGGTTCCTGGGACTGAGTCCTGCACTAGGCTCCCTGCTCAAAAGGGTGTCTGCTTCTACCTCTGCCTGCCCCCCCCCCAGCTCGTGCACACTCTCTCATAAGTCAATAAATAAATAAATAATAAAATCTTAAAAAAAGAAGTCAAACTCTCACTCTTCACAGACGACATGAAACTATGTGGAAAACCCAAGAGACTCCACTCTCTCCTTTCATACAGGAATTAAGGAAAATGGCAGGGTACAAAATCAGTGAACAGAAGTCAGTTGCATTTCTGTACACTACCAATGAGATAGAAGAAAGAGAAATTAAGGGATTTATCCCATTTACAATTTCACCAAAAACTATAAGATACCTAAGAATAAACCTAACCAAAGAGGTAAAGGATTGGTACTCTGAAAATTATAAAACACTTAATGAAAAAAATTGAGGAAGACACAAAGAAATGGAAAAACATTCCATGCTCTTGAATTGGAAACATATTGTTTACATGTCTATGCTTCGCAGAGCAACCAATACTTTTAAGGCAACCTCTATCAAAATACCATCAACATTTTTCAGAAATGGAACAAATAATCTTAAAATTTGTATGGAACCAGAAAAGACCCTGAATAACCAAAGTAAAGTTGAAAAAGAAAACCAAAGATGACAATTCCAGGTTTCAAGCTATATTACAATGCTGTAATCATTAAGACAGTATGGTACTGACCAAAAAAAAAAAAAAAAAAAGGAACAACAAAAAAAAAGACAGACACTTAGATCAATAGAACAGAGCAGAGAATCCAGGAATGGACCATCAATTCTATGGTAAACTACTCTTCGACAAAGCAGGAAAGAATATCCAATGCAGGGGGGTGTGGGGGGGAAACAAGTCTCTTCAAAAAAAGAGTGTTGGGAAAACTGGACAGCCACATGCAGAAGAATGAAACTGGATCATTTTCTCATACACAAAAATAAACTCAAAAGGATAAAAGAGTTAAATGTGAGACAGGAATCCATCAAAAGAGGAGAACACACACAGCAACCTCTTCAACCTCAGCCACAGCAATTTCTTCCTAGACACATCTCCAAAGACAAGGGAAACAAAGGCAAACAAGAGCTACTAGGACTTCATCAAGATAAAAAACTTTTGCACAGCAAAGGACAGTCAACAAAACCAAAAGACAACCTACAGAATGGGAGATTTTTTGCAACTGTCTTATCACATAAAGGGTTAGTACCCAAAATCTATAGAGAACTTAACAAACTGAATACCCAAAGAACAAATAACCCAGTGAAGAAATGGGAAGAAGACATGAACAGGTATTTCTCCAAGGAAGACATACAAATGGCTAAGTGAAAATGAAAAATGCTCAACATCATTTGGAGTCGGGAAAATTCAAATCCAAACCACAATGAGATACCACCTCACACCAGTCAGAATGGTTGCAATTAACAAGTCAGGAAACAACAGATGTTGACAAGGATGCAGAGAAAGGGGAACCCTCTTTTCTCTGCTGAAGGAATGCAAGTTGGTACAGCCACTCTGGAAAACAGTATGGAGGTTCCTCAAAAAGTTAAAAATAGAACTACCCTACCACTCAGCAATTGCGCTACTAAGCATATACCCCAAAGATATAAATGTAGTGATCCAAAGGAATACCTACACCCTAATATTTATAGCAGTAATGTCCACAATAGCCAAACTGTGGAAAGTCCAGATGTCTATCAACAGATGAATGGATAAAGATGATGTGATACATACACACATACATACATATACAATGAAATATCACACAGCCATCAAAAAATAAAATCTTGTGATCTGCAACAATATGGATGGAACTAGAGGCAAAAACATTTATCATATGATCTCACTCATGGAGAATTTAAGAAACAAACAGAGGAACATAGAGGAAGGGAAGGAAAAATAAAACAAGACATAATCAGTGAGGGAGACAATGAAACTCTTAACCATAAGAAACAAACTGAGGGTTACTGGAAGGCAGAGTGTGGGGGAAGAGTTAACTCTGTGATGGGCATTAAGGAGGACATGTGATGTGATGTGATGAGCACTGGGTGTTATATACAACTGATGAATCACTGAACTCTACACCTACAAAACTAATACTACACTATATATTAATTGGATTTAAATTTAAAAAACTGTAGAAAACTGACATTTCCTATCATTTTTATTAATGATTTTCTAATTCATATCTATTACTATTTTCCTTCAAGTTACAATACCATTATTTGTAATGTAAAAATACATTGACTAGGCTGAAGATAAGCCTTGAATAAAGTATGTGTGAAATTAACCAAAATTTCTGTCTAAAGGTTTCCTTCAGCTCTGCGGAGATAAAATTCTTAACTGTATTGTAATATTCTGGAAATTACTTTACCACTATCAAAAGTTGAAGAAAGCTTAAAGCAGCTGTTTTGATAGGTCCTCAGTTCTGCAGAGAGCTCAGATGCCCATGGGAAAGAACTCAGAAGCTGTCTATAAGAAAGGATCAAATATATACTACTAACATGTTGACCTGCTGGTGATGACAAGCACAGAGGACAGCCCATGAGAGCAAATTATGAGCGAGAAAATCCTGGAAGAGCAGGCCACACTGAGGAGAAAAGCCAGTAAGACAAACAGCAATTCCAGTGTAATTAGCCACCACCTGACCTACTACAGGCATATCCTCCCCTTTCCCAAGTTTTTACTCCCGGCTCTCCAAACACCTCTATTCCAGGGAAGGAGAATGGCTGTGAGATCTAAGTAGACATATGTCATTAGGAATATAGGGACATACAGAAAGTCAAGTTCCCAGGGACACACAAGTAATAAGGCTGTAAACCAAAGTTTGCTCCTGCTGTAATCCCATACTGTAATCCCATACTCTATCTGTTCAAGATGTGATGGCATTATCTATGAAAGGTTTTCCAAATTACCTCTCCCCTATTCCAATCATCAACTTTTTTCAGAGCAACTTGTATTTTTCCTTGTATTGAAATCCATCTCCATTCTAGATATAGCAGTCTCCCCCAAAAATTCTCACTAAAACAAAGCCATAATTATGTAATGTCAGTTTACAAAAGTCCAAGGGTTTCCAGAGTCTGTAGAATAAAATTTTTTAAAAAAATTTCATCAAGACATAGGCCCAGAAACCAGCACAACTCACTGTCTTCATAGTATGTTGGTTAAAGCAGCCATAAAGCATTCTCAGATTCAAAGAAAAGAGAAGCAAACCCCATCTCTTGATGGGAAGAAAGTCCATGTTTATGATCTCTATATAATATTACCTCAAATGCACAGGTTAGGGAAGCAAAGAGTTCAAAGTCATCTACTACTTATTAGATATGATTTTTATGATTATTATGATTATTTAGGAAAGTCATTATGTATTTGATTTGTAGTTACCCTAATAATCTGATAAGGTCAAGGTGATGATTATATAACATAATGCACGCAAAATGCTTAGCCAATCATTTGCCAAAGAAGGTACTCACTAAAAGTCATTGCAAAGTACATTTCAGCACCATTCCTCACGTATTTTTCCATGGGCCCAAATTTCTTTAGGAGCCATCTGGCAATGTCTGCAGCCCTTTACAGGTGATAAAACTGGAGGGAAGTCCGCATATGCATATGCAAAACATTCACAATGTATAAGACAGTACAACAAAGAAATTTCTAACCCAAAATGACAATAAAAACACTTAAAAAATTAAAAAGGTAATAGTCACAACTATACTCAAAGTTTTCCTGTTTCCCTTTTTTTTTTTTTTTGACCCAAAATATTCCTTCTGGCGACAACTCCTCTCCTACTTAACATGACCAGAAATGACATGGGAAAGATTCAAATCAAATGGAATGTTAATGAAACCCTCACACTTATCCTTGAACCAGAAGAAATTTTTCTATCCTCAAAGTGTTTGATATACTGATGGCTATTCTCCCTCAGTATTGTGTTTGTATATATTTATATTATCTGTGTAGCTTTTCTGTTATACATTTGGAAACTTTCGTAGCCTAAAGTGCATGTCTTAATTATCTTTTAAAATATACTTCTCCATCTTTCACAGCTTATAAGGTTTGAATAGACTAGACAATCAGAAGTATAATTAATTTATGCTGAAGAATTAAACTCTACATTGAAATTATAAGACTAGTATATGTTGGTGGGAATAGAATTTAGTACATTGGAGACAACAGTACAATTTCCTAAAAAGTAAAAAATAAAATTATCATATGATTCAGTAATTCCACTACTAGGTATTTATCCAACAAAAACAAAAATACTAATTCAAAAAGATATATGCACCGCCATATTTACCACAGCATTACAATAGCCAAGATATGTTAGTAAACTGAGTATCCATCCACAGATGAATGGATAAAGACATGCTGTGTATATGTATGTGTGTATGTATATATGTACATACATATATATGTACATACATGTGCATATATACATACACACATACATATACACATACAAAAAATATATGCACACAGTGGAATATTAGCCATAAAAAAGAAGGAAATCTTGCCATTTGCAACATGGATGACCTAGAAGATGTAATACTAAGTGAATATAGTGAAGATATAATGTTAAAATATAATGCTGTTTCTCAGAGAAAGACAAATACCATATGATTTCACGCATACGTAAAATTTAAGTAACAAATGAACAAAAAAAGAGACAAACCGAAAAACACTTTTTTAAAGATTTTATTTATTTGTCAGAGAGAGAGCGAGCAAGCGAGAGAGCTTGTGCCCACACACAAGCAGGGGGAGCCGCAGGCAGAGGGAGAAGCAGACTCCTGCTTCTTCCACTGAGCAAGGAGCCTAATGCGAGACTTGATCCCAGAACCCTAGCATATGACCTGTACCGAAGGCAGACACTTAGCAGACTGAGCCACCTAGGCATCCCCCAAAAACAGAGTCTTAAATACAGAGAACATTTAAACTGATGGTTGTCAGAGGGGACGTGGGTAGGGGAAGAGATGAAATAGATAAAGGGTATCCAGAGGACACTTACCTTGATGAGCACTGAGTAATGTACAGAATTGTTAAACTGTTACATTGTACCCCTGAAATTAATATAACACTATGTTATACTTCAGTACAAAAAAGGAAACAAAAATGTTTAACATTTGAAATTTCATAGCCTAATTTTGTTATGTAAATTGGAGTGTATTTTTTTAGAAAAATCACTTGACTGCTTCTTATGACTTTGGCAATGTTTTAAGTATTTACAAGTATGCATACATTTAGATATAGAACTAATCTAGAACTGACCAAAATCAAAGCAGTATTTTGGGTGTAGATATTCACATACTTATGCTAAAATTTATTTTTTAGAAAAAGAGATGATGAGTAGAGAAGATGGAATTTGTGGAAATTATTTGAAAATCTTAAACTCACAAAGAGCTTTATATTAGATAATTCAATTCCATTATAAAATTGTAGCTTATTATAATTTCAATTTTCCAATGTTTTTAGCTTTCTCTGTACATCTGGCACAAAGCTGAAATCAATGAGAATTTGATACTTGAAATAGCTTTCTAGTCACTCAGAAAAATAAAGACTGCTTTCTGTGATTGAATTTCTAGAACGCCTCATACAGAATAATTTAATTTCTAAATTGCTTAATAGAAGATAAATATCAATAGCATATGAGGAAAGACTAGCATAATGATCACTGAATTTATTTTTATTAATATGCAACTGGAATACTCATCTAAAAATACCATCTATTTATATGCACTAAATCAATTCCTAGAAATATAAAATTATTTAGAAAGTAATTTTCAGCTTGTTGCTAGATATATTTAAATATGGTTATAAGTAGAAACTGAAATGAAATTCAAAAATTATATGGAAAAGAAAATATTAATACCAAAAAATTATAGCTCTCCTACATCCATTTTTGTGAGAGTATTGTAGCTTAGGAAGATACAAAGGTAATTTTCCTTTAGTGGTGCAAAGTACATTATACAAAAACCATGAAAAGGGCATTTCTTTAATACCTATATTGTTCATATATAACAACTGTGGGTAGGACAAAAAGCTGTAAATTAGGTATCGAAACTGCTCAATCAGAAATATGTATTTAAATATCCCTCTTAGTTGCAATGCTTTTTCAGAAAGAGTATGGTTATTTTATAGATTTTCTCATGCACTGATTTATAACTTAAAACATTCCTATTTCTATGTATACCTTGTATTTCTAGATATTCTTTATATTTTCATTTTGAAACTATCCTTCACATTCCATATTATCTACAGAGTGTTTTATCGTAATTTACTTATAAAGTTTCTTTCCTCTATTCTTCTTCATCCTACTCCTAAAGACTCTAAATGTATAAAGTGTGATATACATATAACTACTACTGACCTATCTTTTTGTATTTAAATACATGGAAAATAAAGTGGTTATGGATAAGCCAATTAAAACATTTATGAATAGGAGCATAAATTATATACAATGTTATCTATTACTGCCTACTTAATGACATTGACAACAGACATAATTGATGGCAAAAATCAGAAGTCCATGCATAAAGACCTGAGGAAGAAAACACTGTAATGTGGAAGTTGGAACCTGAAAATGAAGTTGCATGGCACATAGAAAGTGAGCAACACATCTCTACATTTTTATGCATGTGCATTTATTGACTACCAAGGTTTTGTAAAAATCTTTGTTTTCAGGACCAGCAAATGCCACTTCAAATGTCCTATCAAACTGTGCCCTAGGATACATAGTTACATAAAATTGACATGAAATAAAACTAGAAAGTTCAAAACAAATTCTAATGTAAATTATGTGTGACCACTAAATCATTTAAATAACACTATCAGTAAATAAAAGTTTTTGTTTTCCAGAATATTGACAGAGCTGACCAATGTTTCTGAAGGCAACATGAAGTACCAGTGGAAATATCCAATATTTAAAACACTGCTCAAAAATGTTTGTGACTTCTGTATACTGAAGAGCACAAGAATGGTCTAACGCTGAGACCCAATTTGGTCCTATGAGGTTTCAAACCTTTCCGGAAAGCTGGAAGATGATGAGGCAGAATCATTTAGTGTCTCTTTAGAAGATAAGCACTTTCTGAAGAAAAGAAACACTGCACAAGAGTCTAGTTCAAGGATATTAGGAGAGAAATTTGAGTGAAACAAATGTTAAATATTGAGATTTCTGGTAAAAGGTGTTTAAACACACATTTTACTTCCTTACATCTCTATGTTGATAGGATATACATATATTTAAATATAGGACATATCTGTCCGTGTGTACCTGTGTACATATATGTGCATATGTGAGTGTATAAGAAAGCAGACAGGCATACTAATAAAGCTCAGAGACATAATATTTGAAATCTTATGTAGAACAGTTAATAACTCTCAGCTTAAGATCCCTCCCTCATTATCACCTCTCTCAACATGTACATACTAA